>PVIY010004595.1:0-101485 GCA_004026745.1 Myrmecophaga tridactyla | reverse complement strand
AGAGGAGAGGTTGTAGGCTGGTTTTAATGGCTTCAATTTGCCAAGCCCTGGGGTCTGAGTTCCTTGAGAGAGGGATTCCACCTAAGTTGGGCTTCACCCCTCCCCTGGGGAAGGCGCATGTGGGAGACAGCCCTGAGAGCAGTCTGTTTCTGCCTATGCGTGGGGCAGTTGCAGCCCGAGAAGTCCCGCCGCTGAATCCAGAGGCTGCCAAGTCTCCGTAGAAACAGCCGCGAAAACCCCGTTTTGTCCCCTTTCCTCTTTTTCGGTTAGCCCAATAAGCGACTTCTGAGTTGCCCAGTTTCGCGTGAGCTGGGGGCCTATTTTTGGTAATCAGAATTTGTTTATTAATGCCGCAATTGGCGCTTGGTTGGATTCAATCCCCGCTACTGTAAGTCTCTTTCCTTTCGCTCCGAGAAGCCGCCTATGGGGGAGGGGCGCCGGCCGCCGCGGCTTTGGGGAACTCACAGATCCGGCGAGTTGCCGTCGGTCTAAGCTGCTCCAGACCTGGGCGCGCTGTGTTTCCAGTCACTATCGTGGTTCCGGGAGCTGTTCTGTACTGTTTCTGGTTATCTAGTAGTTGTTCTGGAGGACGAACTAAAACGCGCACATTGCTAAGCCGCCATCTTGGCCCCCCCTCCAATAATATTTTATATAAACCCATATTTAGAGTAGGTTCCATGGGAATTTCTTATTTCATGAGTAATTCCTTTTCTGATCTAAAAACATTGTGGCTTTAAGCCTCATTGTTTGATTGTAGCAACAGTTGTGCAGTGTCAGATTTTCATGTTCTTTCTGTTCATTTATGCTCGTATTTTTAAAGATATTTTCAATCTGTGGTTTCTTTGCATGAATTTTTTTTCTTACCTAAAAGAAGCTTTTCTTACTCATATGTCCATTCTGTGAGAGTTAGTTTAGTTAAAACTTAATGTATAATTTCTAAATTGGCTTAGCGAGGCATAAGTTACCCTCAGTAAATTATAATACAAGTGAATGTACTGGTACAGTGAGAGTGCTACCATCAGACTCTCTGACTCATAGAACTTCCATCTTCCCTTTGGATACTTCACACAACTCACATGATGGATGAGATCTGAGACAGAGACCAAGGGAAAGCTTCAGGGCCAAATTGCATGATAAAATTAGTAAAACACTATATATTTTCTTCTAGCTAAAAGTAAACAAAAAATGGAAATTCTATTATTTTATTTCTTTGCCTTGATGGATCATTTCTGGAACTCCCTCAGGTGTATATATTCATGCCTTGAAAAGCTCTGCTCTAGTCTTGTTTGGAGTAGAAGGAGGAGCTCAGATAACCAAGAGACAAATGAATATCTTATTTAAGAAAACACCTGTCCTAAAGTGATTATATTTGCCATTGTACCCTTCATCACAATCCAGCTGAAAATTCCAGGCTGCAACTGCTACAAAACTCAACTGATCAGCCAAGAGATCAGTAATAGATCAAGCAGCTGCTGAAAGAAAGAAAAAAGAGAATTTAAGTGTCCGTTAGGTGGATGTAGGGTTGTGACAAACATCAGTTACACTTTAGATTCCACCCAAAAAACAATGGTTAATTAGTATGATACATGCAACAATTCTTTTCAGAAGTAGAATAAATTTAAGACCTAATTTTGAAATATAGAAAGTACATAAATAAAGACAATTTCAAATTGTCTTTGCAGTAAGCAAAAGTGAATATTTTTGACTCTTCAGAGATGTAAGTCATCATAGTCATCTTCATTTCTATCAAATATTCCCTCAGTTGTATCTAAGTTTAAGAGTACTATCTTCCTTTAGGGGATATTACTATTATGACAGCGATATTTAATTGAGTCTATATAACTATGTCTTTCACCAGTAGTATTCCTCTTTATAACTGAAAGAAAGAAAGAAGGTCATTTGATCATAGTTGGTTTTGTAGTAATAACAAATTGTTGCAATACTAAGGAATCATTTAGACTGCTGAAAGCCAAACAGTGCAGAATTGTGTTTTTTTAAATGCAATTTTTTTGAGATGTGTTCACAAACCATATAATCCATTCAAAGTACACACTCATTGGCTCACAGTATCAACACATAGTTGTGCATTCATCACCACAACCAATTTTAGAACATTTTCATTACTCCAAAAAAAGAAATGAAAAGAAAAAAGAAAACATCCCATGTGCCTTTCCCCCCATTATTTTTTAATTTTTACTTTTTTTTTTGGGGGGGTGCATGGTCTGGGAATCAAACCCAGGTCTCCTGCATGGAAGGCAGGCATTCCAACCACTGAACCACCCGTGCACCCTCCCCCCATTACTTTTTATAGTTTTATTCATGTAATATACAATCCATCCTAAATGTACAATCAATGGATCTTGATATAATAACATAATTATGCATTCACCACTACAGTTAATATGGGAACATTTTAATTTCTTCTGAAGAAAAATAGCTTATACCCCTTACACCCCCATGTATCAATAAACATCTAGCTTTGGTATAGTGTCTTTGTTCCATGAATTAATGTGAGAATATTATGATGTTACTGTTTGCTATAGACCTTAGTTTACATTAATTGTACTTTTCCCATGTACCACCCTACTGTTAACAACTTGTAATAGCCATATAGATTTGTTAGAGTTCATGGAAGAACTTTCTTATATTTGAACAATTAGCCACCATCATTGTCCCCTCTAAGTTTTGCTGTTATGGAGTCCCAGATTTTATCCTCCAGCTTTCCTTCTGGTAACAGGACTCTAGCCTTCTTTCAATCATATTTATACTCAACTTTGTTAATTACTCTTACAGTATTGTGTTAGCATCACACAGTATTGTGCTATCCATTTCCAAACCTTTGCAGTCAGCCTTATTGAATATTCTGTGCTCCTTAAGCATCCATTGCCCAATATGTGCTCTTTTTCTGTCTCCTGATAATCTATCAACTCCCAGAGTTTGCTCATTATAGTTTGTACATTTTAGTGAGCCCATACCATATCTATCATTTTGTTTCTGGTTTATTTTGCTCAACATAATGCCCTCAAAGTTTATTCACATCATTGCATCCCTCACGACTTCATTTGTTTCTGGAGTTGTACAATATTCCATTGTATCTATCCAACACAATTTGCCCTTTTGCTCATCAGTCACTGGAAACTTGGGCCACCTTTATCCATTGGCAAACATAAATAATGCTGCCATATACACGCTGGTGTGCAAAGGTCTCTTCATGCCCCTGCCTTCAGTTCTTCTGAGTACATACTTAGTAATGGTATTGCTAGAAATATGGAAATTCTATGCTTAGCTTCCTGAGGAACCATCACAAGCCCTCCAGAGGGCTGCCTCTGAACGATATACCTGTTTCTCCACATCTTCTTCAGCACTTGCAGCTTCATGTTTATTGCTTAAACAGCCTTATTCACACACCATACAATCCATCCCAAGTGTATAATCAATGGCTTCTGTTATAATCACATAGCTATGCATTCAACACCACAATCTATATGAGAACATTCCCATTTCTTCTGAAAAGAAAGAAGAAAAAAAGAATCCCATGCCCCTTTATTTCCCCCTCTTATCAATAGTTAGCATTGGTGTATTGCCTTTGTTACAATCCATGAAGAATATTACAGTGTTACTGTTAACTATAGACCTTAGTTTGCATTAATTTTATTTTTTCCATATACCATCCCATTTTTAACACTTTGTAATAGTGACATACATTTGTTATCATTCATGTAAAATATTTCTTATATTTGCACAATTAACCACCATCATTGCCTACTCTAGGTTTCACTAAGTTATATAGTCCAAGCTTTTATCCTACAGCTTACCTTCTAGTGACATATACAACTGTAGCCTTCCTTTTACAAACATATTCACACTCAGCTTTGTTAATTACACTTACAATATTGTGCTACCATCACACAGTATTATGCTGTCTGTTCCCAAACCTTTACAATTAATTTTATTGAATATTCTGTACTCCTTAAGCATTGATTGCCCAACCTCTGTCCTCTTCCTATCTCCTGATAACCTGTGCTCTCTAATTTAACTCTCAGAGTTTGCTCATTATAGTTAGTTCATATTAGTGAGACCAAACAGTACTTGTCTTTTTGTTCTGGCTTATTTCACTCAACATAATGTCCTGAAGATTAATCCACATTGTTGCATGCATCATGACTTTATTTTATCTTAACATCTGCACAATATTCCATTGTCTGTATATTCCACAATTTGCTTATCCACTTATCAGTTGATGGATATTTGGGTGTTTCCATCTATTGGCAAACATGGATAATGCTGCTGTAAACATTGGTGTGCAAATATCTGTTCCTATCCCTGCTTTCATTTTTTCTAAGTATATTCCTAATACTAGATTGCTGGACCATATGGAAATTCTATTACTTACCTTCGTGAGGAACCACCAAACTGCCACATCATTTTACATTCCCACAAGAAGTACATAAGTGTACCTATTTCTTCATGTCCTCTCTAGCACTTGTATTTTTCTATGTTTTTTAATAAAGGCCATTCTAATAGTTGTGAGATGGTATCTCATTGCAGTTTTGATTTGCATTCCTCTGGTAGCTAATAAAGTTGAGCATCTTTTCATATGCTTTTGAGTGCTTTGTATTTATTCTTTGGATAAGTGTCTATCTATGTCTTTTGCCCATTTTTAATTGGGTTGTCTTTTTATTATTGATTTGTAGGAGCTCTTTATATATCCTGGATATTAAACCCTTATCATATATGTAGTTTCAAATATTGCTTCCCATTGAATAGGCTGCCTTTTTACTTTCCTGACAAAGTCCTTTGAGACACAGAAGTATTCAGTTTTGAGGAGATTCCATTTATCTATTTCTTCTTTCAGTGCTTACTCTTTGGGTGTAAATTCTAGAAAGCCACTTCCTATCACAAGATCTTTAAGACACTTCCCTAAATTTTTTTCTAGGAGCTTTGCAGTCTTAGCTCTAATGCTTAGGCCTTTGACCCACTTGGAGTTCATTTTTGTATAAGGCATGAAAAAAGGGTTCTTTTTCACTCTTTTGGATATGGATATCCAGTTCTCCCAGAACCATTTGTTGAAAAGGCTGTTCTGTCCCAGTTGCATGGGCTTAGCTCCCTTGTAAAAAATTGTCTAGACCACTATAGCAATGTAAACAGTTATCACACCCCTTCATCCAGAGATTCAACAGAAAAAAAGAGACAATTCTCAGTTTTTCAGAACTCTGGAGGAAGGTATAGGCTGGAGAAGTGTCCCACAAATGCAGACTCAAAAAAAGAGAAAAATATCAAGTAGGATATTTCTGTCCCAGACCAGTCGGTCCTCTGCCTTCCCATTCACTTGGACCCACGCAGCTCAGGAAATTCACAGACCCAACAGCCAGCATCTCATCTACCTCTCAACAGGGACACAGAATATAAAATCTCTCACAGCGATGAGACAGATCACCACCTAACCCCAGACACAGAGACCCAAGCCCAAAGGGATCCATAGCAGGACTTGAGACATGGGGGAGGGTAAAATACAAAAGGACAACATGGTGGAATTTCTAACATGGAGGATCAGGGAAGGAACCACAGTCTACACTAAAGCAGCAAGTACCTAGGCAGAAACTACCCAAGTCAACAGTTTGGGGACCCCTGGAAGAGGACAGGACACTCCAAGGACCAGATCAGAGAAGGATGAAGAGTCTGAGAAAATGTGGACAGAGACTGCTTCCAGCCCTAGGTATTAGTACCCATCCCTTTCCCTCAAGGAAAACAGCAGCCTGAACCTTGCCTTTGGGACAGCTGCAGACTGAAGCAGCTGGGAGAATCTTTTGACACATGTAATGTGGGGACACAGTCCTACATTGAGCCAAATTTTGACTGGTGAAGTGAGGGCAGTGGAACCTCACAGTTCAGCCTCACCCAGTCAGATGTTGCCAGGGTGCCAGGAGGTAAGCAGCTTCTGAAGACAACTAAGTAACCAAACAGCACCATCTGCTGGGCAGGTCGGAATGTGCACAAGAATGCAGGGCTTTTCAGAGCCTCTCCAGACCCATCCCAGGACCATTGGAATTGCTCTACATCCCCTGCATGGGTACCCAGCCCTGTCTGGCTGAGAAATACTGAAAATACAACTGTCACAGTGCCCTAATACAAACCCAAGCAACAACTAAACCCTAGATAAGAGAGAGAAATCAACATTCAGAATAGATCCATCAAGGTAATCAGATGAACCAGATATCAGCAAAAATCACAAGGCATACTAGAACTCAAGAATAAATGGCCGAAAGGAGCAAATAAAAAAGAGAAGACATAGAACCTGGAACAACTAATGAAAGATGTGCAAGCAAATCTCCTGAATCAATTCAAAGAAATGAAGGAAAATGTATATAAAGACATAAAAGATATTAGGAAGATACTAGAAGTGCAAAAAAAAATGAATACAAAGAAAAGTAAAAGACATTATGGAAATAAAAGACACTAGATGAAATTTAAAATATAATGGAGGGCAGGCAATGGTGGTGTAGTGGCAGAGTTCTCACCTGCCATGCCAGAGACCCGGGTTTGACCTGGTGCCTGCCCATGAAAAAATATTATATATATAATGGAAGCACACACAACAGATTGGAAGAGGCAGAGGAAAAATTAGTGTCTATGAGAAGGTGTATTTCTGAACTCTCAATCCAATTCCATTGGTTGGACTATCTATCCTTATACCAATACTATGCCGTAGCTTTGTAATACGCTTTAAAGTCAGGTAGTGTGAGACCTCTAACTTCATTTTCCTTTCTCAAAACATTTTAAGCCATTGGGGCCCCTTGCCCTTCTAAATAGATTTGATTATTAGTTTCTCTCTTTTCGCAAAGTAAGTTGTTTGGATTTTGATTGGAATTCTATTGAGTCTATAAATTGTTTGGGTAGAATTGATATCTTCACTATATTTAGTCTTCAAATCCATGGACATGGTATATCCTTTCATTTATTTGCGTCTTCATTGATTTATTTTGCAATGTTTCGTGGTTTTCTTTGTATGGGTCCTTTATGTACCTGGTGAAATTTATTCCTAGGTAGTTGATTCTTTGGTTTCTATTGTAAATAGAATTTTTTTCTTGATTTCCTCCTCAGATTGTTCATTATTATGTATAGAAACATTACTGATTTTTGTGTATTGATCTTGTGTCCTCCCACTTTGCTGAACTTGTTTATTAACTCTGGTAGCTTTGTTGCAGACTTTTTCAGACTTCTATGTATAGGACCATGTCATGTGCAAACAATGAAAATTTTACTTTTTTCCTTTCCAATGTAGATGCCTTTTATTTCTTTTTCTTGACTAATTCCTGTAGCTAGAAATTCCAGCGCAATATTGATAAAAATGGTGACAGTGTGCAAACTTGTCTTGCTCCTGACCTTAGTGGGAAAGCTTTCAGTCTTTCACTATCAGAATGATGTTAGCTGTGGGCGTTTCATATAAGCCCTTTATCATGTTGAGGAAGTTTCCTTTTATCCTTACCTTTCAAAATGGTTTTAACAAAAAAAGGATGTTGAATTTTGTCAAATGCCGTTATTGAATCAATCAAGATAAGCATGTGTTTTTTCCCCTTTGATTTATTGATATAATTAATGTGTTACATTACTTGATTTTCTTTTGTTGAACCACCTTTGCATATCTGGAATAAAACCCATTTGGTCATGTGGTCATGGTGTATGATTCTTTTAATGTGCTGTTGGATTTGACTAGCAATATTTTATTGAGAAGTTTTTCATCCATATTCGTTAGAGAGATTTGTCTGAAGTTTTATTTTCTTGTAGTATCTTTGCCTGGCCTTGGTTTTAGGGTGATCTTGGTTTCATAGAATGAGTTAGGTCACATTCTTTCCTCTTCAATTTTTTTTTTTTTCGAACAGTTTGAGCAGGATTGGTACTAATTTCCCTTGGAATGTTTGGTAGAATTCACATGTGAAGCCATCTGGTCCTGGAATTTTCTTTTTGGGGAGGTTTTTGATGACCCATTCCATCTCTTTATTTGTTATTGGTATATTGAGGTCCTCTATTTCTTCCTGAGACAGTGTAGGATGTACATGTGTTTCTAAGAAGTTGTTTATTTTGTCTAAGTTTTCTAATTGTTGGCATACGGTTGTCCGTAGGATCCTCTCATTATTTCTGCAGGGTCAGTAGTAATATATCCCTTGCCTTTTCTGATTTTATGTATTTGCATCCTCTCTCTTTTTTACTTCAGCAATCTAGTTAAGGGTCCATTAGTTTTATTGATTTTTCTCAAAGAATCAATTTTGTTGATCTCTCTATTGTTTTTATGTTCTTGATTTTATTTATTTATGCTCTAATCCTTCTTACTTCTTTCCTTATGTTTGCTTTGTGGTTAGTTTGCTTTTCCTTTTCTAGTTCCTCTAGGTATGCAGTTAAATCCTCAATTTTTGCTTTTTCTCATTTTCCAATATAGGCATATAGAGCAATAAATTTCTCTCTCAGCACTGTTTTCACTGTATCCCATAAATGTTGATATGTTGTGTTCTCATTTTCATTTGCCTTGAGATATTTACTGATCTCCCTTGTAATTTTTTTCTTGACCAACTGGTTGGTTAAGAGTGTGTTGGTTTGTCTCCATATATTTGTGCATTTTCCAGTCCCCCTGCCTGTTTTGATTTCCAGCTTCATCGCATTATGATCCGAGAAAGTTTTTTGTATAAATTCAATCTTTTCAGATTTATTGAGACCTGCTTTGTGATACAACATGTGGTCTATTTTTGAGAATGATCTATGAGCACTTGAGAAGAATGTATATCCTGTTATTTGGGGCTGCAATGTTCTATAAATGTCTATTAAGTCTAGTTCTTTTATCTTGTGATTCAAGATCTCTGTCTCCTTTTTGAACATCCATCTAGATGTTCTACCCATTCATGAGAGTGGTATATTGAAGTCTCCAATCAATATAGTAGAGGTTCTCTTAGTGTTTTCTTCATGTATTTTGGGGCACTTTAGCTCAGTGCATAAATATTTATGATAGTTATTTCTTCTTGATGAATTGTCCCTTTCATTAATACATAGTGTCTCTCTTTGTCTCTTTTACTGTTTATATTTGAAGTCTAATTTGTCTGACATTAGTATTGCTACACATGCTCTTTTCTGGTTGTTGTTTGCATGGAATATCTTTTTCCAACCTTTCACTTTTAATCTATTTTTGTCCTCAGGTCTAAAATGAGTTTCTTGTGGACAACATATAGGTATATCCTGTTCTTTAATCCATTCTGCCAGTCTATGTCTTTTGACTGGGGAGTTTAATCCATTAATATTCAATGCTATTACTGCAAAGGCAGTACTTGAAGATTTTAATCACCAGATACCAATTCCCAAGAAAATATACTCTACTATAGAGTTATTCCCCTTCTACTGTCTCCCTAAAATGTTGAATAGGTAATATTTTTCCTAAATTAGTATTAGATCCTATAGTACCATTTTACTTTTTGTTTTTGTTGTGAGGGAGTAGAGGAGGTTGACAAAACCCACTCATAGAAGAGCTTGCTTGCTGTGAGACTGCTGTGATTATGCATCAAAAAAATACAGTCTAATTCTCTATAAATCATAACATGAAATATATTCCCATATTAATAAAAAAATACAAATAAGACTGAAATAAGTAAACTGGAGAGAAATATGAAACAGAAATAAGAAAACACAGACATGGGCAAAATATATGACTGTGTAAGAAATTTAAGTATATATAATGCATGTCTTTTCAAAAATTTGCATCAAAATGTAAATAACATGCTGGTCTATGAACTGAGTAATTACCAAGTGTTATGCCATTGTTTTTCAGTTAGGAATGAAAATTAATAATTTTTACCCCTTCTTTCTCACCTGCATAACCCCATCAATCTTGCTTATTTTGATCATAATGCAAGTCAAAGCTATAATTCAGGCTGACTAATATAAAACTCTGCATTTTCTCTCTGGGTCTGTATTTTATGCATATTTTCCTTGGATTGCATGGAAACCTCCAGGCATTTCAGTGGTGACAAATATTTTAGTCTTTCCACAGGAAAAAAATGGGCCAATTCAGGAAGATGTGCATGCTACATAGTTTAGATTTATATGGATAAATTATTATTTTTACATGCAATTTATTCAATTTTTTTCTTGGTTTAGAATTTTATGAAAATTAGATTTTTGGAAAAGTAGGGGAACATCTAAGCAATTTTAATTTATTTGGTATTGAATTGCTCCACAATTCTTTTGTGACATGTATTCAGTCAAAGAAACAAAAGGTTGGTGGATTTTTTCTTTATCTCAATTTCTAATTAATTTAAATAAAACCTATTTTGCCTTGCACCTTGGTAGGCATAAAGGATATGACAAAATCACTTTACTCATTACATTTGGATGCATTAGTATTTTCTGATTTAGTAACACTTTTATAAAAGCAGAATTTAAAAAATAATTCTACAGGATTTAAAAATATTACAAATTATAGAAACATAGACATAGTCATGTGTATTCAATAGGAAATGAAGAGTTTGGGTACTACATTTTCCACATTCCTAAAACCAACCTTTTTTGATGGCCAACATTTAAGTACTTTAATATATTTAAATAATTTTAATGGCAAATAAGTTTTAAACAAAGGTCTACTTACTGACCAAAGACTAGAACAGGATGAATTTTTTCTATAGTCAGATTAGGTAAAATATGCCCTTAGAAAATGAAAGGATTTGCCTACTTCATTAAAGCTCTCTTCCATTCTCTACACTTGGGAGCTGAAAATTTCTTTAACTGAACCAGAGTCCTTCATTAGATAAACTTGCATTTGCCATGAAGTGCAACCATTCTTTGGAAATATGAAATATTGACTGGTATTCACAGTAAACTATGAATGATAGGCCATAGCTATTTTGTGATCACAGGATATTAATGCAGGTTCTTAAAGGCAGGAAATGGAAAGGCATACAGAAGACTTAATGAAGAAAAATTATGAGTTGATCATATTTCCCCTAATCCTAGGCTTGAAAAATTGGTTCCACTGGGGACAATTGGAGCTAAGAGAAATCATCTGTACACAGAAACAAAATAATTTTAAGCTAATAATACTCATTACATTGAAATATTTATACGAATTTGAAAATTCAGTATGAAGAAGAAAGCAGATGCCTCTGCAGGTGTGGGGGAAAGAGAACATTATCGGATTTTATTTATTTTT
Source organism: Myrmecophaga tridactyla (assembly GCA_004026745.1). Lineage (NCBI taxonomy): Eukaryota > Metazoa > Chordata > Mammalia > Pilosa > Myrmecophagidae > Myrmecophaga > Myrmecophaga tridactyla. Next base: position 90,300 of record PVIY010004595.1, on the reverse strand, counting down.
CTCCATTGATCTTCTTCATACCATATAGAATTGCTTCCCCATGTGGATACTGTCTTCTCTTTGTTTCATAGATTTTGTTAGTTCATTGTTTGGGAGGTGACGCTACCTTTCACAAGACCAGTGTAATATTTATGTTTGTTTTACACATTGAATTTTCTGTAATTGACATATTTTGTGGATGCCACTAGTTTCTATTCTTGAGAACTCACTGTATGTTTCTGTATATTTATCTGCAATGCATCTGTTCCAGTCTGAAGCTCCTCTCAGAACCATTTTCTGGTTTCTGCTCAGCCAAAGGGTGAAAGAAAACTTAGAAGACAAAAAATGAAAGTGCTGCCGGGCTGCAACTCTGAATAAGACTAAGACTATGAAGTTCCTCAAATTCTTTGAAGCAGAGGCGTGTCAAACTTGTTATGAGTCAGATTTTCATATTCAGAACCCAAATCCTGTCAGCTGACACAGCTGAAGTCAAAGCCTCCAGGGTATAATGCAAGATTCTTGCTCTGCATTGAAACTCTGAATGCTACTCTTTGGGAATTCTTTTGATTAAGATAATTGCCTCATTCTCAATTGAATGCTGGGGTGCAGATACCCAGGAAACCAATATGCATTTTTGGAAGCAGAGACAATATAAACTGTCATGTGCCCTTTCTCTCTTTCTACGAATTGCCTTTGAGGGCACATCTACCTGTCAGTTTGCCTGCCCACCTTCCAGTGTAACCACCCCAACTACTTGGTGATTAAAAGAGTGTATAACAAAGATCCATGTATACCCATTTTATTAGATAAAAGAAGCCCTCCTTAAATAGAGCACTGGGTTGAACTATGAAGCTTTTCCTGAGGGAACTGAATGGGGGATTTTTTTTTTTTTTAATAATCTCCTTTTCATTTTTGAAGAAAAATCTATTGGATACTAAGGTTTTATAGTAAAAATTACAAAAAAGTGTGGTGAATATGGCTATAAGGAATGGTCCAGCTTTCTTTCTCCTTGGTCCTTATCAGTGGATTTTTTTCTCAGTACAAAATAGAATGGGAATTTCTTCCCCCTCTTGAATTAAAGAAAAGATCTATTTAAGCATCTTTTTTTTTGCATGGACAGGCACCAGGAACTGAACTCGGGTCTCCAGCATGGCAGGCCACTGAGCCACCATTGCATGGCCCAAGAATCATTTTTAAAATAGCTATTTTTCATGTTCTTATAGTACTGAAAACTCACAGGCGATTTTCATTTTCAGTTTGCTTGACAAACAAAACTCTCTAAAGGATCTTTGACTCTTGCATGAGGCTGTTAAGAAATAACTTGACCTTCAAGTGAATTTTTATTCTAGCTTAAAATTATACTTAATACAAGAATATGTGGTAAGTACCACTATTCAATAATGAATAATATATAAATAAATAATTTAAAATTGGTCAAATACATTTATACTTATGTTGACCTTTTCAGTCATTATTTCCGAACAAATTTAGTAATAAAAATATAAATGTACAATTTTATGGTATTTCACTTTTTAATATATTTAGCCTTTTTAAAAAATTGTTTGATCTTCCACTAGTATTGAAAAAAATAGTCAAAATTTTATTAATACCTGTTTTAGGAATCCACCACTGAAACTCAGTGGTGAATTACCCCACATAAAACCTGTATAAATCACATCCTTAAGTTGATTTCTATGAAAGTAAATTATGTATTTAAAAAAATGTAGCCAGTTAAGTGGTGGCTTAATTTTGGCATCATTACAGCATTTAATGGAGACCTTTAACAAAACAGATTAAAATAGCCCGGTGGTTTGGACTATTAAAGTAAAATTTATTTAGGTAATTATATGATTAAACTGTTTAAAAAGGCACAGTTTTACAGACCTTTTCATTAACCAAAGTAAGTAAAGAGAATCAAACTTTTTTATGAAAAATATAATTTATAAGAAAATTTGTTCTTGGTATTATGTAGGTACTACTCTAAACTAGGTATCCAAAATAGATATATATATATAGGAATATAAAAATAAAATGTATTTTGGAAAAAGTTAAAAAGGCACTATGGAATGTAGTAGATAGAGAAACCACTATAAAATAGAAATATATAATATCTTTAAAAATTCTAACTTTTATTTTGGTTTAGAATTATGTAGGAAGGGATTTTGTAGATTGAAATTATTTCTTTTATGATGTGGGTTTATCTATATATCTAAATGTGCAGCTTTATCCTTCTTAAAAGATATTTTTCCTACATATACATATAAGCAAATCCATCTATATTAGAATAAATATGTCATATTTGTTACTTTATTAGATGAATAAGCGCAAAATAAATAATCATCATATGACTAAGGTTCACAAAACTTTTTAATTTTATAGCTTTTTATTAAATAAGTAGTGATTCTTGCATTACATATATTTCTTTGATAAAACAATTATATGAGAAGACAATGTGAGATTTTCTAAAACACCATTAAGGTGATAAGCCTATGAAAACTATTATATTTACCTCATTATAAGACATAGTTCAATAAATCTATTTTCCTTTAGTTTTGACTAATTTCATAGTAAGTAATCAGCTTAAAAGTATTAAAGTGATAATGGGCCAACTGTTAAATGCTAGAATCTGTGATTTAAAAGTTGTGTTCTTTTTTTTCAAATGTTGAAGAATGACTCATTATAAAAGACTCTTACAAATGGCAAAAGCTTTTGCCTTTTAAACATAAAATAATCATAAAATGTTAAAAATACACATTTCATATTAATTCCAACATTAATTTATGGAAATATTCTGAAGAATCTTTACCCCCTCTGGCAGGAGGACTAATTCATTTTAAAATCACTCAAAAAATTTGTCACTGAGATTTTGTCTTAGTTTTTAATATGATATCCATTTCTAATTCTATGCATTATTATAGACTTTCCTTCATGTATGAAAAGGTTTCAAAGTAAATACAAATAACAACACTACTTTTCCATATCTTGGGATTTATGTCATCCATTTCTTTTTAGATTATACCTGTTTGCTACATTAAATTTTTTTTCCAGTTTACTGCCAAGTAATGACAGATTTGCAGCAAAACTATGATAGGAATTATAATTTATAGGTGGCAGAATAAAAATGACTCAGGGTGTGGACACTTAAAAACAAGGAACAAAGTAAAAATGATGCATACCTGAGAAAACAAAACAATTTTTATATAAAAATGAAATGTCAATCTTTAGTTCCTTTGGTCAGTGAATTCCTTTGGTCAGCGAGTCCCCATTTTTATAATCCTTTCAATAGCAATATGAGAAGGATTTCCATTAATATTGAAAGTGGAGTCAAAATTTCATTAAGAAAGCAATAACATAGTACCTATATTATTTGTATCCTTGAAAACACCAATCAAATTGTTAATTTAGATTATGATATTCTGAAACCTAAGAATTAATGCTTAGCCATATGTTATCTCACTATACTGTCTTAGAAACTATGTTCAGTCGCATGGAGAGGGGTTGTAGAGAGTGATTGTGAATGGAATAAAGGTAGTTTGAAGGAATAAAAATCTCAATGGACACATGACCTCAAGCAACTTGAATCCACTAAAGATAACAATGATTATTGGTCACCTGAATAATTTATTAAAGGGTCTTCACAATTTACACTTCATCACATCAACCAATTTATTCACAACAATGATTTATTATTACCTGAAATTATCTTATGTTTGTTTAAAGCTGTTTTTTACTTCCTTAATATTTGTCTCCACATGGAGAATAAATTGTATCATGCAAAGCTTTTGACTCTTGAATCTCTGGCATCCAGTGCACGGCCAGTAGCATGACAGGTGGTCAAATTATTAAATCAAATACTTAACTATAAAATGGATTTCTGTAATATTGATTATGTAATATCCCCCGAAAAGTATGAGAAGGTAGTTCAAGTCTGCACTTAGGGTAAAGAGTTACACCAGAATTTCAATTTCTTACCTTTAAATAAAACTTGATAGAAAAATTTAAATATAGCAGAAAACTTTGTAGATATAAATGAATATTTCCTACCTGTATTTCCATCATTCCCTTCTTATGTTCAAGCAAATGACAGTGATTCCTTTTGGTGGAGGGAGGAGGTGGTTTTGTGGTGTGTGGCAGTGTTTTCTGGCTCATTATTTCCTAAAAAGAAGGAAAGAGAGGGAGGTGGATGGATGTGGAGATGCTCATAGGTGTCCTTAAGGAATTAGGGATATATTACTCGATGCTGCGATATCAGCATCCTTCAGGAATTACTTCAATTGAAGTACACCAACAGGCCAAAGGACAGAGCCTCTTCCTACAGCGACTAACCCTCTCTCCTGACTTGGGGCAGTTGTGAAGCCCCTATAATAATCTGAATTCCTTACAGAGTTTTGTGGGACCTCCACCGAGGTTGTGTAACACCTCAACTTTTCTATTTCCATTTATTCTTTGTCCCCTTCCCTTTCAGAGGTTTACCCAAGAGTACTCTGTAGCAAACATTCTACATGCTAATCTCCATTTTAGAGCCTGATTCCTGGGGAACTTCAAACTAGAAATATTGGTGCAAGACTGATCCAAGAGCATTAAAACTTGCATGCTATTTGGGGCATGGATCACCCATCTCCCAGGTGGAAATAAGGGTTCCATCACTGTCATGGAGTATAGATAGCTCCTAGCACAGAGTAGCAATGCAATTGTTAACACTTTCACTTTTAACAAAACAGGTTGATTTAATCGGTGGGAATGTAGGAGCTATATAATACATCAGGCCTTGGGGAATTATGGGGGAAATAATAATGCTATATACAGTAGAATTGCTAAACTTGTTTATTTTCAGGAAAGAAGGACTGATTAATTAATTAATTAATTAATACAATTAATGATAACTGTAAGTGTGAAGGTCAGAGGTTCTCCCCAATATCAGAAAAAGAGGCTCCCCTCTCCTACTGTGAGAGAGCAGAGAAAGCTGAGGACCAGATCCAAGATGGACAATTGAATAAGATTTAACACCCGGGCAGAGTCCCTGGGAAATGATGAAGAAACACTGCTAAGACAGCTGCTAAAAGTATGGAAAACGTATTCACCCACAGTAACTGTGGTGGGCAGAAAAATGGCTGTCAAAGTATCTAAACCCTATACTCTGGAATCTGTACTATGTTAGATTACATGCAAAGGGGAATTAAAGCTGCAACTGGAATTAGGGTTGCTAATCAGCTGACCTCAAAATAGGGAGATTATCTTGGTGGGCTCAGCATAATCAGGAGAGAATCTAAAATGGAGAATAGAATTGTAACAGGGAATCAAACTGACAGTGTGAGAGAAACTCAGCCCAACGTTGCTGCCTATGAGGGCCAGGAAAATGTCCACGAGTCCTTCATCAGCATTATCCTGCCCATGGGCAGCACCAAAGGAAGGCCATGGGAGTTAAGCCTGAGAGAGTGATGTTATGATCCTGCTGGCAGAGAAGAAGTCTTCTAAGAGCTGGTGGCCTTCATCATTAATGGCCTGGAGGTGCATGTAGAGCAAAAACAACTGAGAATTCTTTGCCATCATTTTCCTCCAGGCACATGTGCAAGCACTGGCGGGGGAGTGTGGACAGCAGTGGTTGGACATGACTGAAATGGTTCAAGGAGAAGAGCTTCCCAGTCTGGTCCTGAGCCACTGGATGGTCATCAGGTGCCCCAGAATCCAGAAACCTTGATTATGGCTAAATCATTGAATCTGGTGCTCATGAGCTATTTAATTATGATTAAAGACATTTCTAGTAAAAACAGTGTTAAGGCTTAAAATGTGTTGAGTTTCCATTTTGGAATTATGGATATATATTGGCAATGGATGGTGGTGATAGCAGCACAACATTGTCAATATAATGAACAGCACTGAAATACATTTCTGAAAGTGGTTAAAAGGGGAAATGTTAGGTTGCATATATGGTATTAGAATAAACATTTTTATAAAAATCCACGGAACTGCACTACACAAACAGTGTACCCTAAATTAAACCACGGACTATAATTAATAGTACAATTATAAAAATGGTCTTTCATAAATTGTAGCAAATATAAGACAACAACGTAAATAGGGCAGTATATGGGAATTCTGTATTTCATGCATGACTATTCTGTAAACCCACAATCTTGCTAATAAAAAAAAGAAACATGGGCAGCCTCTAGATGATGGAAAAGCAAGATTCTCCACTGGAACTTCCAGAATGAATTCAGCACTGCCAAAATCTTGATTTCAGCCCAGTGAGTCCCATATAGGACTTCTGACCTCCAGAACTGTAAGATAATAAATTTGTACTGTTTTAAGTCACCAAGTTTGTGACAATTTGTTAGGGCAGTGGTTTAGTTTGTAAGCTGCCAGAATGCAATATACCTGAAATGGAATGGCTTTTAAAAAGGGAATTTATTAACTTGCAAGTTTACAGTTCTAAGGTCATGAAAATGTCCAAATTAAGGCATCTAGGTAAAGACACCTTAACTTCAGAGAAAGGGCCAATAAAGTTCAGAGTTTCTCCCTCAGCCAGGAGGGCAAAGGGTGACATCTGTCAGTTTTCTCTTCTTATTGCATGCGGCTCCCCTGGGGGTGTTTTCTTTCTGCACCAAAGGTCTCTGGCTATGTGGGCTCTGTTGATTCTAAAGCTTTTTCCAAAATGGTTCCCTCTTAAAGGGCTCCAGTAAGCAATCCCACCTTGAATGGGTGGAAACATCTCCATGGAAGCCATCTAATCAAAAGTTACCACCCACAATTGGATGGGTCACATCGCCATGAACACAATAAAAAAGATCCTACATAGCAACACTGAATGAGGATTAAAGAACATGCCTTTTCAGGGGTACATAATAAACTTCAAACTGGCACAGGCAGTAGTAGGTAGCATGACTAGTAGAAATGCTAAGGTTGTTATGTATCATGGAAGATGGAATTAAAAGGTTGAGAGCAAAGTTTGGCTCATGTGGGTATACCAGGTGTGCCAATTTGAAAGGATGTATGTACCCCAGAAAAGCCATATTTTAATCCTCATCCCATTTTGGAAAGGCAGCCATTTCTTCTAATCCCTATTCAGTACTATATGCTTGAAACTAATTAGATCATCTCTCTGGAGATGTAGCTCAACCAAGAGTGGTTGTTAAGACATGTCTCCACCTATTCCAGTGGGCCTTAATTAGTTTACTGGAATCCTATAAAGAGGAAACATTTTGGAGAATGAGAGAGATTCTGAGAGAGCAGAGAATGAATGGCATAGCCCCGAGAAGCAGCGAGTCCACCAGCCAGTGACTTTTGGAGATGAAGAAGGAAAACGCCTCCCAGGGAGCTTCATGAAACAGGAAGCCAAGAGAGAATACTAGCAGATGACTCTATGTTTGCCATGTGCCTTTCCAAATGAGAGAAAAACCCTGACTGTGTTTGCTATGTGCCTTCTCACTTGAGAGAAAAACCCTGAACTTCATCGGACTTCTTGAACCAAGGTATCTTTTCCTGGATGTCTTAGATTGGACATTTCTATAGACTTGCTTTAATTGGGACATTTTCTGGGCCTTAGAACTGTAAACTTGCAACTTATTAAATTCCCCTTTTTAAAAGCCATTCAATTTCTGGTATATTGCATTCTGGCAGTGAGTAAACTAGAACACTAGGCAAGGCCAAATTTTTTTTTTTAATGCCCTAAAATGGGCCAAAGGATACACCATATACTAAGTCCATAAGGAATATGTTGATGAGGAAGTAATAGCCTTATGAAAAGTTTCACTGGTTGTTCTTCTTTTTACTGTTTCTTGATGGTAAACAATTCCAGGAAAGCACTAGATTTACTGAGAGCCAAAGCTAAATGACAGTACTTGACCAAAAATAAAAGAAAAAATTAGTTTACCTGATGACATTTGCCATCAAAAGTCAGGCAATACCATCAAAAGTCAGGCAAGGTTGAAGTGGCAGCCATAGGAGTCTAGTTTGCAAAGTTATGGTATTTGTTAATACAGCATAGTCTTTCAAATGGCAAAATAGATGAGCAGCCAACAGTGGCAGTGAGCTGGTTTGAAAGGATGTATGTCCCCTAGAAAAGCCATATTTTAATCTAAATCTCATTTCATAAAGGCAGAATAATCCCTATTCAATACTGTATGTTTGAAACTGTAATCAGATCATCTCCCTGGATATGTGATTTATCATGAGTGGTTGTTAAACTGGATTAGGTGATGACATGTCTCCACCCATTTGGGTGGATCTTGATAAGTTTCTGGAGTCCTATAAAAAAGGAAACATTTTGGAGAATGAAGGAGATTCAAGAGAGTAGAGAATGCTGCAGCACAACGAAGCAGAGAGTCCATGAGCCAGTGACCTTTGGAGATGAAGAAGGGAAATGCCTTCCAGGGACCTTCATGAAACAGGAAGTCAGGAGAAGAGGCTAGCAGTTGATGCTGTGTTTGCCATGTGCCCTTCCAGATGAGAGAGGAACCCTGTCTGTGTTCGCCCTGTGCCTTCTCACTTGAGAGAGAAACCCTGAACTTCATCAGCCTTCTTGAACCAAGGTATCTTTCCTTGATGCCTTTGATTAGACATTTCTATAGACTTGTTTTAATTGGGACATTTTCTTGGCCTTAGAACTGTAAACTAGCAACTTATTAAATTCCCCTTTTTAAAAGCCATTCCGTTTCTGGTATAGTGCATTCCAGCAGCTAGCAAACTAGAACAGGCAGTGATCAAACTCTGAGATTAAGAAAAAAACATAATTAATAAAAGGAAGGAAGGAAGAAACATATCAAAAGGTGGATGAGTGGGGTAGATAGCCCAAAAGATAACCACAATCCCATGTGCAGTTTCCAGAACTGAGCTAGTTTGGGAACCTAATACTGATTGAAGGAACAGTCAGAATCTCAAGAGGAAGGACCAGTGCCATGATAGCAAATGTACACAGTAATGATTTCCCCAGTCCTTAGTCAAATAGGCCTATGGCCATCTTTGGGTGGTAATTATACGCTGAATACACAGACATAATTACACATTTTGAAAACTGTTGGACATAGGGTTGACAATTGATACTCAGAAACTCAACACATCATTGTAATCTCAAAATTAGAGTAGAAGCATATGTGGTCTAAGTAGTAAATGGAGTTTTGATACTAGGTCCAGCACATAGTGGCTCCAGAGTGGTCAGTTTCCTGGTTGCTGAAGTTAAAATTGGAACTAACATACATGGTACTTGGAAGAATTCCCACATTTTCTATTTGACCCATGTAGGGTGACAGATATTATATGGAAGATCAAATGGAAGTCCTTAAACCTGTTCCCTTACTCCTGCCTTGGAAAGGTAGCAGAAATAAATGCTTTCTCTAAGGGCCTAAGGAATACAGGTGATATTGTCCTCATCATATATCCAATTATTACACCAGCTTGGTCCTGCAGCTGGATTGGAAGAAAGCAGTGGACCACTGAAATCTCAAACAAGTAGTAGCCAGTTGTAGCTGCTGTGTCAGATAGCATATATTGCTACAGCAGATTAACCAGCCTCACATGCAAGCTCTCTATTAATTCACTGATCTGATGAAAGAATACATTCTTTTAATCCTTATCAGAGAAGAGGTTCACACACAGCTTGTATTCACTTGAAAAGGGCAATGGTATACATTTATAGTCTTGCCTCAAAGATACGGTAATTCTTCTTTCCTCTCTCATAGTATGATCTAAAGAGACCTGGAACAGCTGGCAATCTTGTAGACTATCACATTGATCCACTATATCAATAGCATGAAGCTAATAATGTCAATTGAGCAAGAAGTGGTTAGTATATTAGTGATCTTTGTAGACACATGCTCTCTCCAGGGTGGGAAATAAATCACAGAAAGATTCAATGCCTATGACATCAGTTTAAGGTTGATCTTCCAATGGTTGGGATATGCTATGACATCTCATCCAAAGCAAAGGGCATATTATTTCATCTTGCTTCTCCAACCATGCCCAGTGCCTAATGGGTCCTTTTGCATTCTGGAGGGAACATACTTCCCACCAGGAATATTGGTTTGATCCATATACTGGATGACACAAAGTGCTATGAGCTTTGAGTGGAGTCTTGTGTAGAGTATTCTCTGCACAAGGTCCAGGCCATTGTAAAAAAGGCTCTGCTAATTTTAGCTTTATAATCTGCAATGCAGTTCTGTCACTAACTGTCCAGAGTTAGGCCATGCTTTACAGATTATGGGCACAGTCCTTCATAAGACTGCCCTCTCTTCAGATAGTCAGCTACAAATTCGGGGGTTTCTAAGGCTACCTTCACTTCTGATCAACAATTCAGGGGTTCTCACTACCCCCTCAGTTTCAATAATTCACTAGAATGACTCACAGAAATCAGTAAAACACTGTACTTAGGATTATTGTTTTATTATAGCAAAAACTGGATACCAACGAGAACCACCAAAAGGGAGAAATGTAGGGCAAAATCTGAAAGGGACTCAAATACATAAGTTTCTTCCAACGTCATCTCCCCATGGAGTCAGGATGCCTCTCCCTACTGGAACATTGAGTGTATTATCAATCTGGCAAGTACATCTGAGTTTGGTGTCCAGAATTTTTATAGGTATTTCATTATGTAGGCAGGATTGACTGAATCATTGGCCACATGCTTGAATGCAATCTCCAATCCCTTTCTAGCCTCAAAGGTGATATTAGGTGGCTCAAAGTCCCAACCCTCTAATTACATGGTTAGTCTTTCTGGAATGGCAGCTCTCACCCTAAGACTACTTGTGGACCCAAACCATCCTGAGTCATCTCACAGCATTAGCAATGAGGTACAGTGGTGGGAGAGGGAGGGCACCATGAATGACAAGGATACTCCCATAGCTCCAATTTCCAAAATTCCAAAGGTTTAGAGGTTACTCTCCCAGGAGCTGGAATGAAGTCCAGACCACTTTGGGTAGACTTAATTCTTCACTACAAATGATCCAATATTGTCCTACAATGTTAGAGTATCAGTGATGGAAAAAAACACATCTATGTGGAGATTATGACAAGCCTTGGTGAGAGAATCACAAGGAAGCCCATTATAGCTCCAGAAAAAGTCATGCTATATGCATCAGAGAATTATACAACTTTTCAAAAAAGCAACTGATGTTCTACTGGACCACGCTAGAGACAGAGAGCCTAACCATGTACAACAAGAGACCATGCAGTGAAAACTGCCCATTGTGAGCTGAGCAAAACTGCCCATTGTGAAGTTCTAAGGTCACATGGGTCCGACAACAATTGAAAAATAGATTGTAAGATGAGAAAAATATATCTGAAATATCATATGAGCAGGACCAGGGGCACAGCAAAGCTGCATGAGCAGTTAGCCCAGAACTTTTCTGTCATCCACCACTGTTGCATCAACCCTCTAAGAATAACCTCTGGGAACACTTACAGGTCCTAGAAGATTCCCAGTTAAGGAGGAAGAAGAAGAATTCACAGCTTGGATTGTGAATGTGTTAATTTGATATATGGTGTGGTGACTTGGAGCTATGCATCCCAGAAAAATAAGTTCTTACACTCAATCTATTCTTTTGGGTGTGATTTAAGTAGGACCTCTGAATGAGGTAACTTCTATTAAGGTGTAACCTAACTAAATTAGCATAGGTCTTATTTCTATTACTGGAGGCCTTATAAAGAAGATTTCAGAGGAGAAGGGCATAGAGAGCTGTCAGAAGCTACAGGTCCAAGGAACCTGTTAAGAAAAAGGAGAAGCCAAGCAAGGCTGCTAGGCCCATTGCCATGTGACAGAAACCCAAGGAACAAAGAAAGCTGACAACCAGACCTGGACACTACAGTCTTCTGGAAGAAAGCATTGCCTTGATGATATCTTGATTTTGGACTTCTCTTGGTCTAAAAACTATGAGACAATAACTTCCTGCTTAAGCCAACACATTGCATGGTATTTGTTTTATCAGCCAGGCAACTAAATCCTATGGGGTGAACTTGAAATACTGTGGCAAGAGAAAATCTTTTGAATGGATTGAGGCTTGAGTGTTGACTGGTCATCCACTGTGAGTAAAAAGAAAATCTGAATTTAAAATATGCATTGAATGATGGGCATTGGCAAATATCTTTCTTGGTTGGTCAAATTCTGGAGGGAGAATTTGCAAGAGTGAGGACAGGAAAATCTGGAGTAGAGACATAGGAGTGGATCCATAATTCTTATTCTCAAGAAACTTAGAATCTAAATGGGTTGGATAATAGGAGAAAAGAGAATATAATCAGAATGAAATATAATGAGTTAAAAGGGAGTTCAAGATAAATTATCAAAAGAAGGAAATGTTTAATTCTAATTTGTGAGGAGAATAATTACTTATGGATATGGAGACAGTGTACAGTAAGTTTCACATCTGCTTGTTTGCAGCTATATAACAAGCATCTTGAACACATCTGGTGCATAATAAGTACTTAGTAAATACTTATTAAATAGTATAATGTACTATAGATACCATCAAGGAAAGTGTATAGAATAAGATTTGGTAAAAATAAAAGTGTGAAAGTGTGGTACATATCAATTGGAGGGTTTATGGGGTTCGTAATTAGTCCTGCATGTAAGTTAAATAATGTTGTTGATGTCATTTAATGCCACCAAGATTCATCAGTTTGTTTCTTTATAAACTGTGGTTAGTAATTGTACTCACTTCATAGGTTTTTTTTCTAATTAATAAATGTTTCATCATATCTAAACACACGCAAGCTTCCTGGAAGGAATTTAGTAAGTGCTCAAGAAATGCTAGCCATTTAATGTCTTTATTTTACAAAAGTGTTGCAGATAATTAGTAGTCTTTATAGAAGAAAAGAGCAGTGTTTCACTGTTTAGTCTCCGTATTTGCCAATAAGAAACACTATGTTTTCTCTCAGCAGGAAAAGAGCTTTCTAATGACTCTCTATATTTAAAGATTAAGTGAAAATTGAAATCAGTCGACTGTATTTTTTTCATGATTTGTATGTGTTTATTGTTTATTGCCTCTGGCATACGTGAGCATTTAAATCTTGCTCATTATATTTATACAGTGATTCTAAAGCTAAAAGACAGACAACAGAAATTTAAACAAAATGAGTGATAAACAAAACATTTCCCACTTGTACTGATGTATATTTTTTCTTAAATAAATGCCTAAATGCATTGGCTGGAGTGAAACTGAGGGGATCATCATTAATCCTTACATCTGTTGTTACAGATGTAGATAAAATCTTTTTCTTTATTATTTTAGAAAAATAGTGATAAATAACTGTATTAGTTTGCTAAAGCTGCCAGAATACAACATACCAGAAATGGAAGAGCTTTTATAAAAGGAATGCATTATGTTACAAGTTTACAGTTCTAAGGCTGTGAAAATGTCCAAATTAGGGCACCAACAAGAGGTTACATTCACTCAAGAAAGGCTGATGCCACTCAGAACACCTCTGTCTGCTGGGAAGGCATGTGGCTGGTGTCTGCTGGTTCTTGTTCCTGGTTCCATTGCTTCCAGATTCTGATACCAATGGTTTCCCTTGTAAGCATCTGTCAGCCTTCACTTAGCTCCTCCAGGACACAATTCTGGGTCTGGCTCACCTAGCAATCACAGAAAGGCACATGGTCCAGCATCTCCAAATGTCTGGCTCTCTTGTTGGCTCTATCAGCTCTGAAGCAACTGTTCTCCATACATCTGCATCTGAGGTTTCTTCAAAATGCTTCCCCTTTTAAAGGACTCCAGTACAGTAAACAAGACCTACTTTGAATGGGTAGAGTCACATCTCCATCTAATCAAATGCCACACCCACAATTGGGCATGCCATATCCTCCTGGACATAATCTAATCAAAAGGTCATGCACGTACACATCTGGGAGTGCCAGATTATCCTGGAGATAATCTGATCCAATGTTTCTGTCCTATAGTACTGAATCAGGATTCAAAGAAATGGCTACCCCCACAAGATTGGATCAAGATTACAACATGGCTTTTCTGGGCAACTTAGTAGCTTCAAACTGGCACAGTAACATACCTGAAAGACCTTCATTTTGACAGATTTGCTTGCGTTTTTCTTTTGTCGTCACTATTTAAGTGACACCCACAGATACACAGGTACAGACACAACACACATATATTCATGTCCATCTGAGCCACTGCTTTTTTTTTTTTTTTTCACATGGGCGGGCACTGGGAATCGAACCCAGGTCCTCTGGCATGGCAGGTGAGCATTCTTGCCTGCTGAGCCACTGTGGCCCGCCCTGAGCCACTGCTTTTAAAACAGCTTGCTAAAGTCACAATAGGGGAACTTGCAAGTTTGTTTGTTTACTCCTTTTTTCAACATTTCTGTCATTATTTTTGTTTTTTAGTTTAAGATAACATATTCTACACCTCAAATACAGTTTTCTGTTTCTTACACAATGATATAAGTACAAACAGGCATACTGTAAAAGATCCAGAAAATAAAATAGAAGGAAGAAGGAAAAGAAAAGACCCAAACATGATCCCAATACCCACGTTTAAATTTTGGTATTTCCTTTTGGGTTTTTATTATTCTTCATTTAATTTCATTTAATTTTATTATTCTTCATTTTCTTACATGTATAGTTGTGTTATAGTATAAATAAATTGTATTTTGTTCCTTTCATTTATAATAAGCACATCCCATTATAAATATTTTAATACGTAATATTCCATCATGTGGGTAAATCATCATTTACTTAATGATTTCCATACTGAGAGCAGATTAACAGAATTATCAAAGCATCTGCAGAAAGAAATGACTATAGCTTAAGAAATGCCCTATGCAAGTATATGTTTATGCTATTTAAGTAGTACAGAATTAGCTGAACTCTCTGCTTTCAGAGAGAGTTTGCCCAGTACAGATTGAAGACTGAAATTTGTGAAAAGTTGATTTCCCAGAGCCTTATCCCTGTAAAATAACACATCTACCAGTGAGTGCCAACGTGCTGCCTTAAATACAGAAGAGACATCTATAAAGGCAAAGTCTTATTAATAGCTACATTTTATCAATGAAGAAAAATTGTGCAAGATGTTTTTAAAATCTCACTAGGTACATTCTAAATATATGTAAGCAATAGTTAATTTCTAGTTTCATTTTCATAGAAGGATGCCAGTTTGTAATAGGATATAAAACTACTACCTATGTATAGTTTAAAAAAATGTGCTCCATAAAATAGTTTGAAGACAGAAGATTCCAACTGTTAAACATTCTTGTTAGTATGGAATTGCTATGTAAATCTCTATATAGAACATAAATCTTCAAAGAATTGGAGTATAAAGAAATGTAACCAAAATTGCCTCTAATTATACCTTTTATAAGCCATTGCTTTTTCTTTTATGCTTTAGAAACATATTTCCTATTGCTGCTATCTTCATCATAAGCCTGTTTCCCACTGTGCTATAGATATGAGCTGGGGTCCCTAACAGGCATCTCACTCTCCTACTGCTGTACTGCTTCTTTCTCACGATGGCCCCAGCCATACCCTTGTGCCTCTTTGGTATCTCTTTAAACTGCCTTGTATTATATAGTCATTTTCTAAGTCTATTGGCTTCACTGGATTGAAAGTCTCTATATGGCACAACCCTGTATTTGCAACTTACACTTTATCTAGCACAATTTTTTGCACTTGGTGGGCATTTAATATATATTTTTATATTTTCAGCCCATTCCCCCCTTAAATGGGTTTGAGGTATAATACAAATATTTGTAAGAACTGCAAATTTTGTTTCATTCTAAGTAATTTATGCAAAAAAATAATAAAATTTAATAGACATCTAACCCTCTATGAGAAATTTACTGACTGTTTACCCTGTGGAAGATACCATTCTAAATGTTTATAAAGTTCTCACAATTCTCTTCAAGGTAAAGGTGACCCTGCAATGTCTCAGTCTTTGCTGGCAGTATCTTATCTTGTGAAGATCTGATCTTCAAATTTATAGTAAACTGAAATTGAAAAAAGAAGACAAGTAATCAGATAGAAATAAGATGCTATGAAATAAAAAAAAATGAAATAGAGTGAGAATTTACCTTTCTAAACCAGAAATTCTTCTATCTTTCATACAAACATCAATTAAGAGCAGTGTGAAGCCATGGTATAAAGAAAAAAAAGTCAGAAAACAATAGACTTTGACCTCTTGGCATCTAAGTGGGGTGGGGGATTCTGGGGGAGGATGAAATTTCCAGGCTCCATCACAATTCACGCAGAAAAGTTGTGTGCCCTAACTGCTATGGCATTTTGCATTTTTTTCACCTCTCTCTGGTTCTAGACAAAAGACAAGACACCCATTAAGAAAATGCAAAATGAAGGGGGATCAAGACTCAGACTTGCATTGTACACTTCCTCTAAAACACTAAAGCTGCTGGGGTTTGATTCTGACAGTTCCTCTGACTAGGCCAGTGCAATTAAACCATTCAATCTCATTGTCTTCGTGACTAATCCTTGAAGACAATTTTCTGGGGCATCTCTGGGACAGTCACAAAGTTTCATTCAAACACAGCTGAAGTAAAACTCAGAAAGTGACAAAAGATATTGGAAGGCGAACAAGAAAAGTGATTCCATAAGCAAACACATCACAGAGATAAAACCACTATTACAGGACTTCCAGAAAACTGGTAGAGAAATTGCTCTCTAATTCTGTATGGACAGAAAATTGCCTAACTAATTTGAAGTAATATGAGCAATTTTCTCACCCACTACAATATTGTCTAAGAAATCTGAGGCAAAAGTCACCAAACTATTCCCAGTGAAATATTTTGCATACAGGGAGACACTGACATTGCCTCTCATATGCCCTAATATCTATCCAAGCATGCCTAGAAAACAGAGAACAGTACGCAGGGTGAACACACACGAGTACCTATCTTACACAAGAAAGCATTTTATTGAAAAAAAGTAAAAAGTGGGCTGAAAATATTGTAGGGTAAAGGGAAGCTGAGGAAATCAATCTGGTTGTTTTTTCTTTACGAACAATGATATTTTAGTGCACTAAAGCTGCCAGAATACAACATACCAGAAATTGATTGGCTTTTACAAAGGGGATTTATCTAGGTACAAGTTAAAATCCTAAGGCTGTGTAAATGTCCAGATTAAGCCATCAACAAGAAGATACCCTCACTCAAGAAAAGCTGAATCCATCTGGGTTTTTCTGTCACATGGAAAGGTACATGGCGATGTCTGCCAGCCCTTTGCTCCCTCCTGGGTTTCATTGCTTTCAGCTCCTGGTTCCAACGACCTCTTCTCTGAGCTTCTGTATATCTTCAAGCATCTCCAAACTTCTGTGTTTGTGTTGACTCTGAGTTCTTCCTCTTTCAGTAAGCTCCTTTAAGGACTCCAGTAAGCTAATTAAGGCCCCCCTTGACTAGGCATGGTTACATCTCCCTCTAATCAAAAGGTCACACCCACAATTGGATGGGTTGCATCTCCATGGAAATACCCTAATCAAAAGTCTCACTCTACAATAGGTCTGCCCCAACCAGGTTGGATTAGGATTAAAAATACATGGCTTTTCTGGGAGACATAAAAATTTCAAACTAGCACAAATGGGCAGCTCAAATGATGAAGTAAATATGTTCTAAGATTACTATTTATAACTAAGGCAATTAAAAATGTGCAATCTTAACCAAAAATTTTTACATGGCCATATGAGTTTGCTAATACTGCTGGAAAACATTTTATGCCAGAAATGAAATGGTGTTTAAAAAGGGGATTTAATAAGCTACAAGTTTACAGTTCTAGTGCTAAGAAAATGTCCAAACTAAGGCAACAACAAGAGGTTTCCTTCACTCGAGAAAGGCTTGAGCCATCTGAAACTCCTCTGTCAGATGGGAAGGCACATTGCTGGCATCTGCTGTTCCTTGTTCCTAGTCTTTTTGCTTTTGACCTCTGTTTCCTTTGGGGGATCCTTATTTGGCATTTGTGAACCTTTGTTTAGCTCCTCTGGAACACAACTCTGGGTTCTTGCTTGCTTAGCATATCATGGGAAGGAACATGGCGATGTCTGCTGGGCCCTGCATCTCCAAATGTTTGAGTTTCCAGTTGATTCTGTCAGCTTTGAACCAATTCTTCTCCAGGTGTCTGCATCAGCTCTCATCTCTGTTGTTTTTGAGGTTTCTCCAAAACATTGATCCTTTTAAAGATTCTAGTAACTAATCAAAATCCATCCTGAATGGGTGGATTCACATCTCCATCTAATCAAAAGGCCTCACCTACAATTGGGCATGCCACATCTTCATGGAGGTAATCTCATCAAAAGGTGACTGTCACAGCTGTGAGTGCTACATTACATTATTATTGTATTAGATTACTACTACATTAGATTATCAATATTATTATTACATTAGATTATTATGGTAATAATCTAATAAAAAATGTTTCTATCCTGCAATATTGAATGAGGATTAAGAGAACATGGCTTTTCTGGGGTACACAATACTTTCAAACTGGTACATTCAACCCTCTGGACCCCAAAAAGACATGTTCTTTCCATACCCAAAATGCATTTACTCCATCACCATATCACAAAAGCCTTAAATCATTTCAGTAACAATACAAATGCAATACAAAATCAGAAACAGTAAAAAAATCTCATCAAAATTATTCACAGGCATGGTCTGTTTTAAAGCAAAACCATTCTCTGGCTTTGGACCTGGGAAACTCAGAACAAGTTATCTTCTGCCAATACGAAAAGGTGGGACAGTCATAGAATACATGTTTCCATTGCCTAGGGGAAACCAAAAGGAAAACAGGGGTCACCAGACCTAAACAATTCCCCCAAAACCTGAGGAAAACTTCATTGGATTTCAAAGTCTGAGACTCATTTAACTTTGAAGCATTATAAAGCAGCCGTTCCACCTCTCCCAAGGGCCTACACAGTGGCCTTGATCTCTCTTCAAATGCTGAGGTGAGTTGCAGCATAGAGACTCATTTGGGGGATCACTATTTTTAGCTGCAGCCTCTTCAAGCTTTAGGGCAGCACCTGGGTTCTCTGCCATGTCTGGGGCTTAACCCCTTTAGAACAACATGATGGCAGCCAGCCTCCGCACAATCCTCAGTTTTTGTGCTCCATCTTCCAGATTTTTTCTGCAAAATCTTGGGGATCAAGAATCATGTGAATAGTTGAAAAGTTAAACACTTCAGGATTTTTCTTCTTCCTTTGTTTCCTGAGCATTTTCATCACCTTTTCAAACTTTTCTTGTGTGTGGAGCTTTTCTTCCATGTGGCATACTGCACTGGTAGGTCTCTTGCTGTTGGTCCTTTATCTTCTAGATTCTGAGTCCCTGTCCTGTTTCTCCTCCTCATCTTTCCATAGGAAAAATGTCAAAGCAGAACTAATATCTTGGTGATTTTGAGGAAACATGAAGTTGTGATAACATTTACAGTTTTGGCATCATTCCAGATGTTTTCTGTGAAGTTGAGTCATATCCAATGATATTTTGACTGCAGTTGCATTGCTTTGTCTTAAAATGGTGTACGTGAAATTCTGCAGCACAATATTCATTTTACTGTTCTAGTGTTTTGTATTTACATTCTTGATATCAGCTACAATATAAGTATAGAAAGCTTTTTGCAGAAGTTTATCATGACAATGCAGAAGGTCAAATAAGAGCTCTAGCAAACTTGATGAGATTCTAATTTCTTATCAAAATCAAAGCTTTTCAAATGCCATTCAAAAATCTGGATCCAAGACTGTGTGATGTTAAGAGATAATCTTTCAGATATTGAGAAAAGTTACTTAAATTTTCTGGGTAGCAGTGGTCTATCTGCACCATAAACATCACCAGGTCTGACAGGTCTTTGCTGTGCTTTTTTGATTGTAATTTGAAACTCTCCACATTGGATTTATAGTAATTATGCCGTGTAGTATCTCCTTCATGTAGACCAGTGTGTCCTGCTTGGTTAGTTTCTGTAACTGTGGCAGCTTGTCGGGCAGCTTGTTGTGTTTCTGCTGGACATGCTGACTGCAGACTGGTACACAGCAAGTGATTCTCAGAAAACCCCTATCACTGACAGCAGCCAAACCATCTCACCTGTGACTTGGAACTGTGCTTTCTCCGCTTACTATTTATTCACATTCACCCCACCCTCAACAATGAGCAACAGCTAAGTTTTATTAAAGTGCAGCTAAGTAGGGTTATCCTCCAAAGTCCTTGCTTATCTGGTCCCTTCCATGCTGGCAATCTGAAATTGATTTTGAGTGAGTACTAAAAGTATGAAAAAATATAAAGAGATCATATGTCCCCAGACAATAAAGAACTGAAAATCTATGAACTTCATACTTCCAACCACTACATAGTAGTGGAGCAGTTATTTGAGGTTTCTTACTACCAAAAGAGAATGCAGATAGAATAATTAATTTGAAAATTCCTAGCTTTTAATGGAAATGGATTCAACTTTTCACGTGCACAAATATTTCCATGATATGCAAGAGATGCAAGCAGTTGTATTGAAATCAAGAAATTGCTATGTGAGCATGAAACGATAACAAGGAAAATAAGTTCTATGATTCAACAACTAAAGACCATAAAGCTAGGATAGTGTGATCTACCATAATAAAGATAGATACATAATGGCCGCTTGTATTTAGAAAAGTCCAGTCATTTTTTAGTTAGAGACACCACTAACCTAAACAATTCTACTTAGATTAATACTTATAATACTTGAATTTTATTTTTCATACTATCCCATTTCCCTCACATTCAAGTCTTTGTGCTCATTCCTCTTTAACATTGAAAGAATGAGTAATTTTTATGCTGTAGAGGAAAATCAGCTAAAATATAGGCCCAAATAGGGGAAGGAAGGTGGAAACTTATTTATTCAAATATGAAGACCCATTTTATTATACAGGTTGAATGCACCTTTGGATATACATCATATTAAACCATTGACTCCCTTTTGGACCAGCATTATGCCAGTTGCAACGATACACACACAAATAAAACAAGCTGAGATAGACATGTAAGCAAATTACAGAACAAAGTGTAAGAATATAGATGGATGAAAAATATTTAGAGGCAGCACTATAGATGGAGTGATTAAAATTGGAACTAGTAGAAGTTTAAGTGTGTTGGTTTCCCAAATTAGGTTGAATTTGACTAGGACTTGAAAGAGGGCTTAAGCTGATGCATTAAGGGTGAGGGTATTAAAAAAGATTGAAAAATTTGTGTAAGACACCAAGGATTCATGAGTCAGCATGATGTGCATAGGAATAAGGCATACTTTTGTACTGAACATAATTTCATGAATTTATCTTGATAGTTCCAAAGTGCAATGTTATAAAATGTTTATTTATATATACTGTGCTTTATATATGTATTTATTTCATTTTAATTCATTTAAATTTTATAGCAAGATTTATTTTAATCAATAATACCACATTATTTTAGAATAGAATATTACATTTAAAAAAGATATATTTGCATTTATGAACTTATGTGTAAATTACATCATCATCTAGTCACATATAAACTAAACAATGGGATGCAATTGATTTGAGATTATAATATTTATCATGCCAATGTTCAGAAAATTAAACTTTTTCCTATGAGTCAGAAGTGAACCAATTCTTGGATATGATGTTTGAAAAAAGGGGATACATTACCATTTAAAAATATGAATTATAAGATTGGGATTTTGACTATGGACATTTAGAGGGAAAATCAATTGTTATTCTCATATTACTAGTTTCTTAAAGAAAGCTGTTTCCACTTGTGCTCTTTATGATCCTTTCCTTAGTATCTGTAGTTGTTCTTCTGATACACAACTTAAAGTCTTTACTGAGTCCAATGCAAGTAATGTTATGCTGGTAATAATTTGAAGTGAGGTAGAGGTATGTAAATAATAAACGACTTTCGTTAAGGCCCAGGTCTAATGTGGTCTCTATTTAGTAGCTACTTCTGAGGGAAAGAGGCATTGGATTTTTCTATTCTATGATTCCACGTAAAAATTTACATATCTGTTTTGAAACTCATAGCATAAAATTACAAGTATTTATTTTCATGTCTCTCTTTTCATAGCCTAGAAGAACTTAGAGGCAGCAGAGAGACTTAATGATTTCTGATTTCCCAGCACCTGGAGGAACCTGTGACAATGCTCAGGCTGAGTTTATTAAATGTCTGACAGATTGATTTGGATTGAATTGAAATATATAGGGGGAAGAAAAATAATTTCTAGAAGCAAAATTGGTGGTGGTGACCTGAGGAAAGACTTGCAAAGTATAATTTTGGAGCTTCTTAAATGTTGAATAGCAGGGCATATTTTAATAAATACTTAAAGATTGCTTTTTCATTAGAATTTTAGAATAAACATCCTGTAATACATGTTAGCTATTGCATGGCCAGGCAGACTATGCAAAGATGAAACAGCAAAACAGATGTTGTATACATCTGAAAAGACAGGGAAGAAAAATTGAAATAAAAGTATCACTATGTCTCCCACCCCCCAAGATGGTCATTGTCCAGAATTTCAGTTACTCTGGAAGAGTGTTTTAAAATGGAAATATTGATGAGAACTAAAATTGAAATGCAAACGACTTAGTCCTTCTTTGATGACTTAAATGAAGTTTAGAATTGGCTCAAGGAAACAACTGCAAAGAAAATGAAGGTGTGAGCTTCAAAGTGAGATTCCTAAAGCAAAAAAATCCCAATAGGTTGGAGGTGAAATGATAGCAGGAGTTCATTAAAATGAATTGTTCCATAAAAAATAAGGAACTTAATAGGCATCACCAAGCCTGATGACTCCATATTGTGGGTTTTGTAAGATGATGTCATGTGATAAAATTTGAAGACCACAGATCAACTGCTTAGAAGCTCAATATTAATAATTACGTTTTCAGAGAAAAAAGTCAGAAAGTGTTTGAATTATTAAATTATATTAAAATGATAAGGTATATATATTTTTGCTGGGAAATTTTGTTTTTAATTCAAATATTTGAAATATTTGAATATCCTGTTAAAATTACAAAATAACCCATGAAAACAATTTATATTTCAAAAGTCAGTTTTTACATTGTGGGGTTTGCATAGGATATTAAGAAATATGAAGGGAACCAGATGTCTTTAGTATAAAAACAAAACCTATTAGATGTCTAAATTGTTCATAGTAATCCTAAATAGGCTTAGGAGAAGCAAAGGTCCTACCATCCCATTGTTGATGACAATGTGGCCTCTCTGATCATTTTGACATCTACTGGGCAGTAACTGGGGCAAAACCAGCAAACAAATGGAAAGGATAGAAGAGTCAGGGGTGTGTAAATTTTTCAGCTACTAATATTGGCTTTCTATCATTGTAATTATTCCATTATGTGTCCCAAGCATTTCTTTTCCCTAAATTGAAACTTGCAAATTATTAATAGAAAGCACAATTTCTTAACAGAAGCCTAGGTTTATGAGATACTACTTTAAAAAAAAGTTTCTAGAGTTGAATAACTGGATTAAAGTACACATTAAAAAAAGTTAAGTACGTTTCTCTACCACAGGTTTGTTATAAGAATTTATGATGCCAATGTGCATTATAAATCTCCAAAAAGGGAATCTTGTCTATGTGATGTTTTTTCAACTTATTTGATGACTAACTGATTTGTCTGAATACCTAAGCACTTTGAACCAAGGATTTGGCAAAGTGAGAACTCTAGAGATGGAGATTCAGCTTTCTGAACAATCATCTGAAGATACTGAAAGTGTATTGATATAGGTTTAATATTTAAAGAATGTTTATAACAGCGTGGGAAGGGAGCTCCTGATTCTAGCTGGTGTATCATTTAGAGCAGATGTGGACAGTGGCTGATTTGGCGGCAATATTTGATGCTAAATTTGCCCTAGCAGAACAAAATACAAACACTATCTCATACCCCCTGCCCCTCAATCATAATCTTCTAGTTGTTAAGGTGAGAAGAGAGAGAGAGAGAGAGAGAGAGAAGATATGATGACACATACTACCAAAGGGATGATATTCTTGCCATCTGGGAAAAACATCATATCGAGGTGTTTTATGCATTGAGTTCTATTTATAGACTTTTAGTATATTTTATAAATTACCCCCCCTCTTCAGGTGCCTGTGAGGCAGCTGCTGAAGCAAAAAGGACTTCAAAATCCCACTTTTATCTTTCCCTGACATGAGGAGCTCGGGCATCTGCAAAGGATCTGAAAGCACTGGAGGAAGTCCAGACTCATGAAAACAGGAAGGACATTGCTCAAATGAAGTGGTCATGGGAAGAAATTCATAAGATACAACTGAGACAAAGCTAAACTATTATCCCTTTCCATTAGGTTGGCTAATTAAGGAAGGAATATTACTAGCAGATGTTACCTAAGGAACAATCTCACAGAATTTATTCAAAAACTCAGGCTTGGAGATCTTGGAAAGGGTGCAGAGAGAAGCAAAACCCCAAACCTGCATCTAATTAGACTTACGTGTACCTGCTTGCCCTTTCAACACATAAGTGGGACAGAGGAAAATGAAAGGATAGAGTCTGAAAAACTAACAAAATAATTATGACCACAAATATATATAGGGGCCTATAGGTTCATGATGGAATTATCATTATGATCTGCCATTTAATATAGGAGTATTGTAAGTTCTAAATCTAACACCATGGATTCTTTATAAATACACAGGCAAAGCAAGTAAATGTATCATCAAAATATGATCAGAGGCCTGCTGCCTAACTGTCAGCCCTCTTGTAAGTCTGATAGAAAAGTGACCGGCAGATATGGAAAAGGACTCTAGGGTGACAGAGAATATTAGTAGAAGCAAAAGTAATGATGATACTACCTATGAACCAACACCTAGCCCTCTTCTCTTTTCCTGGACAAGTTAAACCTCTGGATTCTTGCCAATCTCAGGTAATTAAGATTTTAAGATGTTAAGGAATAAGATACTTGTAAGGAAATGGAGGTGGATCGTCTTTTAATATTTTGAAAGTAAGGGAATGAAAATTGAAGCACAGCTCATAAGGACGAAAAAGACATGAAGTCAAAATCTCATAATTTAGTCATTTTAACCCATTTTTATTGAAGTAACACATATCCTGAAGACTCATTTGTGCTGATATTCTGTTGCTATTATATTACAGAATAAAGGGGCAATGTTTTTTTAGCCACAACTAATTCTAAAGGGAATTTTGTGAATCTTAATTTCCATGAAAAGCATACTTTGGAGATAAAGTGTTTCAGTCTAATACATTGACATTCTTTCAAATCATGGTAAAAATTTAAGCTGTTATAAACATCCATAGCCCCACCTTCCAAAAAAATAGCTACTATTTGCATACATTAACCAATGAAGTTTTAAATATTGTTATATTTCCTCAGAATTGCCACACACCAAATTAACTAGATTTCGCGTTTATATTATAAGAATTTTTGCACAGTTTTGATAAAGAGTATAATTAACTTATCCCTTTTAATATTATAAGGATATCAAGGATATGTGCTTCTTCCAAAATAAGAGGACAATGAGATTGCAACCTCTGTTGCCTCATTAATCACCAAGTATCATTACTCTCCTTCTCCCTCACAGCTCCATGAGTGCATTTCCTGAATTGTAAATGATTTATATTTATTTCAACTAAATTTTACAATTAGTTATACTCTCTTTAATCTTGTATTCAATTTCATATCACTCATTAAACATTTGTTGAATGTCTATTATGTTCATGCATTGTATGGTGTGTTAGAGACTGGGTGGGATAAAACTACCTGATTTATGTTCTAGTAGATGAGTCACAGGCAATCAATTCAATAGTTCCATGTAAGTTGAAACAAACAAAACAGTCAATTAAAAACAATACACTTGTTGACTGCCTAAGAAATATCAATTACTCTTAACTGTCTATTTCGTGAAGGCTGAGCAATTTCAGGAGTTACTGCTGGAGACCAATTTATATCGCAATAGCTAGAGAGAAAAAGGAAGCACCAGAATTGCAAATAATGGTAAGAGCATAAGAAGGGAAATGGACATTAAAAAAAGTAGGTGGGGTACTTGGGAAAAAGAAATTATTTCCATGTATCTGGGACACAGGATGGTCAGTAATGAAATTTTGTACATAATGCTGTCAAAGTCAGATGATAGAAGACATTTGATGTCTCATTAAAGTGTTTTACTTGGAGAACTCTAAAATCTTTTGAGCTGAGAAGCTTAATCTCTTTCTGAATAACAGTGTGGAACTGTGATGGATTGGAGAAGACAGATCATTTCAAAAGCTGAGAAATTATAAGAGATGACGAAGACCCTTTGGAGGAAAGGAAATTTTGAAAGTAATCAAACTTTTCTATTTGGGGATATTAAGAGTATGATGATACCATTAAGTAAGAAAGAGAATCAAAGGGCAGAATCAATTTTGGATAGCCAACAACATTTGATTTTGAGTATGCTGATTACGTGATGTCATCTGAATACCCATGTTGCATGATGAGCACAGCCTAAAATGTAGGTTTGAAATTCAGTAAGACAGAGCTAGCATTCAGAAATGAACTCACTATCTGAAAAAACGGGAGAAGATCAATTCAAGAAAGAGCAAAGGTAGAAAATTGGAATAAAAAAAAAGGTGGTGCAAAATTCTAAGGAATGAGATTCTTAAGGTAGAAGGTGGAAGAAAAGTCTGGCATGGGGATTGAGAAGATTCAGCTACACCAGCGAGAATAAAGAGAAACCTGGTTTAGGAAAACAAAAAGCAGAGAGGATTTTGGAAGGAAGGGGTTATTACTTATTATTTTATATACATAAAAACTAATCACTGGGTGATTAATCGTGTTAAATCAACCTGTAGCAGATTCTACAGAGTGATATGAGCAGGATAAAGGCTTCAAAGGGATAAGGAGTTAGAAGGTAGTAAGGAAATAGAGATAGACCAATCTTTTCACCATTTAAGCAATTAATGACATGAAGTAAATGGATAACTTATGGGAGGATCACGTACCAGGAAAACTGAAAAAAGTATGATCATGCCTAAAAGTCAAATGAAGAAGCTAGTTGAGAGGAAATAAACAATTAAAATAGTCCCAATTAATTCAGCCCCCATTTTCTAGCTAGAATTAGATATTTTATACAAATGTTTCAATCCTAACAACAAACTGGAATGTGGACAGTATTTTCCCTACTGTAATACACAGAAAATGGAGGCGCAGGAAATTTAAGTAGTTAAGTAGCCCAAAGTCCCCTATGATGAGTGACAGAAATAGGAAAAACATCTTAGTCCTATCTGAATCCAGAACCAATGTTCTTTCCATTTCTCCATCTCAATTTACTATAAAGTGATGGGCAAGGAAAGTTTGAAGTGGCAGCGTCCCCAGGTAAGGTAAATGTTCTTCAGTGATGAGTTAAAAAGCTTTTCTTCCCCATAACTCTTTTATACTTTTCAGCCCCATTTTCTAGGTGGTATGCCATGTCCTTCTTTCACCAGTTCGTAATTATCAGTCAACCGAGTTTTGGATTGTATAGTTGGCTGGTAGGGATCATTCTAAAATAGGTGCCTAACTAGCTGATTATGCATCTGTGGAGGTTCTTGTAGAGAACATTTAAAGTTGTAGAGACTTACAGCCACTCCTTGCTTTCCTCCATTCTCTTACAATGACTCCATGCCTTAGTTTTCCAGGTTGCCAGACCAGACAATGGGTTGGTTTAAATGAAAGGAATTTCTTGGCTCATGGTTTTGAGACTAAGAGAAGCCCAAAATTGAGGCCTCAGCAAGGTGATGCTTTCTCCACAGTCTATAACATACTGATGCTGGCTGCCAGTGATGCTTGGGGACTCTGGGCTTGTATCCCAGGTTTGTATTACTAGGCAATGTTCTCTCCTTTCTCTTCTGGGTTTCATTCACTACTGGCCTCTCTGGTTCTTCCCCTGGCTTTCTTTCTATATAGGGTGAGGTAATCCAATTAATACCCACCCTCATTCATTTGGAACACTCCTTAACTAAAAATAACATCTTCAAGGGGTCCTGTTTACAATGGGTTCACACCCATAGGACATGGATTAAGATTGAGAAAATGCTTATTGGGGTACAAAATTTAACTTACCCCACTCCACCTCCCAGCACACAATCAAGAAGTAGGATTTCCAATAAATAAGGTAATACAATGCTCCTTTTACCCAAACACATGATGTAGCAATCATGTTATTAATCATGTTAGTCCTGTCTAGTGTGTTTAGCTCATATTATCTTTCACTTATCACAGCTTTGTTTTAAAAATATCAAGGGATTCATGCTAAAGACATAGCA
Organism: Myrmecophaga tridactyla; assembly: GCA_004026745.1. NCBI lineage: Eukaryota > Metazoa > Chordata > Mammalia > Pilosa > Myrmecophagidae > Myrmecophaga > Myrmecophaga tridactyla. The sequence continues at coordinate 62,131 of PVIY010004595.1, read as the reverse complement.
AGGTGACTATCCAATTTTTAACATAAGATGGATGAAAGTATGCAGATACTGTTAAAGGGTAAATTGTGTTTCTAAAGTGAGTAGCACTGCAATAAAATGCTAAGTAGTAAGCACCTATCCGTTACTGAAGCAGTTCCTTCAAAATGGAATAGGAAGAGGATTAAAATTTTGTGGACAGGATATTTATTCATAGTCATTATTCAACAACTGCCATTTTGTGACCTCATAAAAATGCTAACTCTCATCTTCTCATTCATATGTAACCTTAGAAAAAATTAAACTGGCCTCAATCATAATTTGTATGGGTGTACAATACCTATCCTGCTTATATTTTAACATTTTTATTCAGAGTCCTCATATTTGTCACTAAATCACATACTGAGTAGTCACAACACTCTCACATTGAAGTTTTACTTTTTACTTTTTATATTACAGTTACTTTATATAACTGACCCTCAAAATACAAATGGCATAGACAAATAGGATTTTCCAAATACTGTGTTTGTGTTAATGTTCACCAAGAATAATGTGTTACCTAGAGTTTTCTCGTAAAATATTCTAAGTTAAAATCCCCCCAAAAGTGGCATTTCTTTATCAAATAGCGCAGTCCCAAAGTTTTGTTAGGATGACTTTTCTATGAAGGAAACTTAAGGGTCTCCACATTATCTATCAAATAATTACATAATTCAAAATCTGATGTGGTAGGCAGACTATCAGACAATTAGAGGTTTTAATGAGCCTGTGACTACGCTACCTTACATGTTAAAAGTGACTTTATAGGTCTGATTAAGGATCCTGAGATGGGGAGGGCATCTGAGATTTCTCACGTGGTCCCAATGCAATCACAAGGATCCTTAACGGCAGAAAAGTAAGTCAAGAGCATTCTCTAAAATCTGTTCGAGTCTCTTGCTTTAGAATGCCTCTATATGTCCTTGCATTTCCTGTGTATATTCAGTTCAATCCTCTCCTGTGTTGTTTCCTTTTAAGATGATGTTATTAGTGGGGTGTGGGGAGGGAGAAGGAAGTATGAGTATTTCATTTTTTGCTTTTATTTCTAGACAATCTTATACCCAGATTTCTCTTTTTCTTTCCAATGCTTCATCTGCAAAGCACAACTTTCTTCCCTGTGTATAAGATTCTTCCTCAAAAACAATGCTTCACAAAGTCTATTTCTAGTTCCGCACATTTTCAAGACCTTTCCCATAGCCTAGGATATAAACGAACAAGATCCATGTTTAGACCTATGAACTATTCCTATTCAGTATTTTGGCATCTATTGTTTCACCATCTCTTTCTTGGATAATTCTGTCTATATCCCTCCAAGTGCTCCTTTTCACTCTGCATTCTACAATTTTCAGTGGTTAGTAGGCAGTGCTAGTCCTGTTAGAATTCCTTTCTTTCTCTTCCTTCCTTCCCTCTTTCCTTTGTTCCTTCCTTCTTTCCTTCACTCCCTTCCTCCCTCCCTCTCTCCCTTCCTTCATCCTTTATTTCTGCTGATAATTAGAATGATGCTGTGTTCTATGTCTGCTAGTGATGCTGAATTTGAGGAACCTATGTGATTGATGCTTTTCCTCCTTTATTGGTTATGGATTTTGTCACAGTCTTTTGGAGATAAAGGTTGATAGAGTAAACTGAAGTCACAGATTTTTATGTTGATTTGACTTTACACTTCATATTAAAGACATAGAGCTCAAAAGAGCAGACTAAAACTTTGCTATATAAACATACTCTATATCATTTGTTGTATTGATTTTGTCACATAAGTCAATTTAGCTTTTACAAAAGATGACCTGATTATCTATTGGTTATATTTTTTTCTGCTTGTCATTAATTGATCATATTTTCACAAAAACACCACACTTTACTGAAAATGTTGAATTATATTTTTCCATCTCCATAATAGATTGATATATATATATATATATATATAGCTTATCTCATCTATCCTGAAAGTATACTGTTCTTTTTCTTAGCTCCATTTTAAGATATTAACAGTCTTAAGTTTCTGAGACATGCATTTTGAATTGACTTATGCATAAAGAACTATAGCTTCATTATTGAAATTTGGGAAATAAAAGAATGAAGCTTGGAAAAAGTAAAAATAGAATGCACAATGAACATGTATGCAAATATTTTGCAGGAAATTACCATAAAATTGAAGCAAACCAAACAACAGAAACAAATGCTCATTGTGTTTAATTACTAGCTATGGGAAAGCTACTTTTCAAGTTCCTAAGAAATATGTATATCTGAAACATTTGAAAATAAGAACCTTATCTCATAAATTACTCAGCTGTCTTGGACCTATGCTATTGACTCGCCACATTCTGATTGTGCTACTTAACCTTATAATATTTTGCACCTCTTTAACAATCCTTACAATGCTATTTGCGTTTATGTCTTATTTTCACTACGACATTGTAAATCCTTAAGGTCAGAAACCATGTCATAGTAAGCTGATATTTTCAGTATTACCCAACACAATGCCTGAATACCATAATTAATAAATACATGGTTCAAAAGACTTAGCACAGGGTATGCCAATATACGAACCGCAAAATAGAATGTTTTTCAGCCATCAAGGTTTTTTTGTTTTGTTTGTTGTAAGGATTGACCTTGATCTTCAGAAAACCCTTCAGCATGGAAGCAGTGTGTGTGTGGTAGAGGCGGGTGGTGGGGGGGGAGGGTGCAGATTCAGTTGCAACCATTAGCTCCCGAGTAATAAAAAATTAAATTCTAAGGTTAATCCTAAATTTTTCCCCTTTTTTTTTCTATATTTTCTTTCCATTCTACTTTGATTTTGCCTTGCACCTAGTAATGCCACAGGTCTTAATTTTTTTTTCCTGGTCCCTAACTCCACAGTGAGATTCTGCTGCAATCTTTGACTACTTGAAGGTGGGCACATTGAGCTCAAAGCAATCTACAAATTTAAAACAATCATGATGACATAAAAATTCACAATTGCACAGGAAAAAATCTACAAATAATTCACAATATTACATTAATAGCAAATGATCCTCAGAAAATATTTTCTTCATGATCAAACATTGAATGTATGCCTGCCTTTTAATAGATATTCTTCAACAGCCTCTGATAATGTGTATTTTCTATTTTAATTGGATTACATGTATAACCCACTCCTTATTACCCAACACAATACCTCATTTGTTGTATTTTAATTTGTATATTCATTATAAGACATTATTAATTTCAAAATTGTATCTGTGCAAGCAGAAATTATCGGTTAATAATAGTAAAGTATTTTTAAGCAATCCTTTCAAAATAGCTGTTTCACTGAAGTTTGGAATACAGGCTCTTTATAGCTCAATATAGACAAAGATTTACCTATAAGATATACAGAAATTCATTGATTAATGCCTCAACTCTTTTTTTTAACAAACTCAAAAAAATGTTCTTTCTGAGGACAATATAGTCAGAGAGTAGCAACTTTTCCAAATAATTTATCTATATATTAAAACGTATACATAAGTACCTTTCTAGTTTGAGCAAATGCATGTTATCTCCTTTAGATTGTCTGTCTCTTAATTTTTCTCTAAATTTTTGCCTAAATGATTTAGTTGTACTTTGTTGCCCTGTTAAAGATGTTAATAACTATGCTATTATAAATACATTTGTAGTCATTAAATATTTTTGAGGAACTCCTTTTCAAACTATATAATTATATTGTCTTTTGATTTTTCTGAGAGACGCATATTTTAAAACTCTTCAACATTTGATATTTTGTGTTACTTACCTCTAAAGTTCTCTGTGCTATACCTATGTATAATTTATTTTTCTAGCTCCCCAGATACTGAAGCCGTGAAGGATTTGGAAAAAAACGCAATCCAGGACTTTCTAAAAATTAGGGCACTGGTAAACACCTTACATTTTCTGTTGTCACTGCAAAGGATTGCAATCTAGGTTTAAGGGTGAACTATTTGTAAACAACTACTTACATGGACTGCAGTTAAGCCTTATAACATCTGGGTGGCGCTAAGAGACTCATGCTCAAAATTTGTGGAAAAAACAGGATTGCATCTTCAGCAGGTAAGTGGTAGTAGTAGATGAAAATCAGGGAGGAATTATTAAGAGGTATATATTATAAATCTAGGCCTCAAATTATTTTGACAAACGCATCTTTTATAGACAAAAATAAGCATACAATAAAGGTAGTCAAGATGCAGAGAAATTGAAATACTTGCACATTGTTGGTGAAATTGTAAAATGATGCAGCCACTGTGGAAATCAGTTTGGCAGTTTCTCAGAAAGTTGAACATAGAATTACTGTGATTGAGCCATCCTATTTCTTCGGTATATACCCAAAAGAATTAAATGCAAGAACTCGAACAGATATTATACATCATTATTCACAGCAGAATTATTTACTCTAGCTAAATGGTAGCAGCAACTGAGGTGCTCGTTGACAGATGAATGGATAAACATAATGGATATGTAAATAATAGAATATAATTCAGCTTTAAAATGAATGAAATTCTGATACATGCTACAACATGGATGAACCTTGAAGGCATCACATTAGGTAAAATAAGCCAGAACAAAAGGACAGATACTGCGCTATTTCACTTACTTGAAATAAGTAGAATATACAAATTGATAGGGATAGAAAATTTTCCAAGGGCAGAGGTGAGGTAGAATGGAGCGCTAATGCCTAATGTGTGTGGGGTCTCTATTTGGGGTGATGAGGAAGTTTCGGTATGGGTGGTAGTTTTGGTAGCTCATCATTGTAAATATGATTAATGTCACTGAATTATATGCTTAGGAGTGGTTGATGTGGGAAATTTTGTGTTGTCTATATGTTACCACAATTTATCAAGCTAGAGGGGCACTAAGGAGACAATTGTAATTAATTGACAATCAAAGTCCTGACCTGATCTAACAATGGATGAGAAAATGCCCAAAGGACATTATTGGAGCAACTGGAAAAAGGAGAATATGGTCCAAATGCTTTATATCAATGTTAAATTTCTTGAACTTGATAGTTAGCATGGTTACATAAATGAATATCCTCTTTTTTAGAAAACATACATGGAAATATTAAGCATTGAAGGAGAATGCTTTATACAGTCTACTCTCAAATATTTAGAAATAAGTGGATTATAAACTGATAGATGATACATAGGTAGGTAGGTAGATAGATTTAAAATTATATAATGAATGTGGGAAAATGTTAAATTTTTCAGATCTAAGTAAGAAGTATATTGGAGTCCTCCGTATTATGTTTTGTATTATTTTTACATCTGAAATTATTTAAAAATAAATGCTTTTAAAATGAAAGGCATGATCTTTGATTTTGCTCTAATGATGGAATGTGCATGAGATCTGTAAATGATACAGTAATAATGCAACTATGTTAATTTTTATATAGAAGTATTATGGTTGCATAAGAAAATATCCTTAATTGTAAAAATTATGCACAAAAGTTTTTGAGAGTGATGGGGCATCTGCTGGCAACTTACTCACACATGGCTTGGGAACAAAAAAAAAGTTGTTTTTTTTCTTCTTTAGTCTTTTTTTTTGCAAATTTTATCTAACTTTGAAATTATTTCAAAAATGTTTAAAATGTTAGTCCAGCAAAAGATGATAGCATATTGAAATGGCAAGGAGTTGTATAGACCAATGATGTGATTCTTAAAGGGCACAATTTTTTAAAAGGGTGAAAACATAATGGCCTTGAAAGAGTAAGAAGGATCCTGTAACAGCTTTTACCAAGGAAATATGTGAATATGAGGAAAAGAATAACCATGCAGAAAGCCCTAGGGAGAATGTAATTGACTCAGACAAACCAGATTGCAGGGAATATCAGGGAGTAAAAGAGAGAGTTCAGTGACAACGATAAAATATGGAGTATGTGCTCATTTTAAAACATATTTCCAAGAATAACCTTGAAAGATCATGGAGGGAGGATAGCAGTGTGATATTAATGTGAGAAAGTTAAAGCTCAGGAGACAGTGGAGATGAAAGAAAAATGTAAAAAAGATAATCAGAAGAAAGCACATATAATTCACCAAAAAGGATATCTGAGAAATTGGGCATCATAGATTTAGTTGCTCATAAAGTTTAAAGAGGATAAATTGTGAAGACTTTTTGTCTCAAATTCATCAATGTTTAGTGGAGATGAATTTTCATGGGTAGTGAGTCAATGAAGATTTGATATCTCCTGCTCTTGCATCACCAGCTGCTCACTAGCTTGAATTTCAGGGCTAGAGGAGAAGGATGAGGTGCTGCCCATAAGGCTAAAAATAGACAAAACTTGTGATTTTGAAAACCTTGTGAGTGACACTTCCTTTATCCAGTGTACAGACCGATGTGTGAGATAATACAGACAAAAAATAAGTAAATAATAGGGGGAGTGTGATGGTTAGGTTCATATGACAATTTGGCCAGGTGATGATGCCCAGTTGTCTGATCAGGCAAGCACTGATTTAGCCATTACTGCAAGGGCATTTTGTGGCTGCTTAACAAACCAGAAGGCTGGTTTATTAAATCATCAGTCAGTTGACTGTGGCTGTGGCTGATTACATTTATGATCAGCTAAGGGAGTATCTTCTGCAATGATAGAATGCATTCAGTTCAATTTGATCCAATCAACTGAAGACTTAAGAGAGAAGAGAAGATTTTTACTTTTGTCTTCAGCCAGCCAGCCCCTCCTGGATCTGTGACCTTCATCATAGTTGCCATTTAGCAGCCTGCCCTGTGGAATTTGAACTTGTGCATCGCCACAGTTCTGTGAGACACTTTCATAAAATCTCATATCTACAGATATCTTCTGTTGGTTCTGTTTTTCTAGAAAACCCTGATTAATACATGGGGATGGGGGTGTGTATATTTCAGGTGTTGTTTTTCACTTTTACATTTATTCTTATTTTTATTGTTTTTGGAGTGATGGAAATGTTCAAAAATTGATGGTGGTGATAAATGCACAAGTATATGATGATACTATTTATCATTGGCTGCTTACTTTGGGTGATTATATGGTATGTGAATATATCTCAATAAAATTGCATTTAAAAAGTAGACAAGACTGATTTTTAAATTATAGTGCATATGTAATCCACTAATGAATATCATGAGGACTTCCAATATGTGTCAATTAGAAAGGGACATAGACAAGTCACAGAATCATGGATTCCAACTCTCTCAACCATGTCAAACTCCTTCTCACGACAAAGTGAGCCCTTTATATTTTTATATCTACAACCTAATTTCCTACCACTCTCTGTTCTCTATTCTCTCATAATTCAACAATTATTTACCCAGTCATGTCTCCTTGTAAAATGCTCACTTGTTTGTCTGTAAAATTAAAAGCCTCCTTCCCTCATCTTTGATGCTCCTAGAATGATTTAATTCATTATTCATTTACTTTCCCACTAAGCTTTGCAAATAATTTTATTATACAATTAAGTTGTTGCCATTTAATTGTAAGTGTAGCAATGTTTCCATCTTCAAGTTGAGCACACTGCCTAGAACACTTTCAACAAATGCTTTTTGATGTCTAATATATGCATATCTTTTTAATTGCTTCCTTAATCAAAATGCTCTCTTATAAGGCACAGTAATTATAGAGGGCATATACTTTTTATTGTAATCAGACTAGCTCTCCTCTTCATTTATAAATGGTGATTTATCCTATTCCATCTACCATGTTCTAATGAAGCATCCAATTTCTTAGTTACCTTTTCTTCTAACTTGGACTAACTGGTCTTAGTATAAGCATAACCCAAACTGAGCCATTGAGACCCTTGTCAGCAATTTTTACATTTGGGACCATAGATTATGAAGTTAGATTCTTCCCTAATTTTTCAAATTGTAAGATGTAAATTCAGGCAATGTCAACTCCTGCCATGAGGAGAACAATAGCCTTCTCTGTGAGAGAATAACATTCAGATGCCCATGGAAACATTAACTAGAAATGAGTGAAAACTCTGATGCTTTTTGTATCCATCACTGAATTCAGTGTTTCCTATGCCTTTCCCAGGTTGGTTCCTATCTTTTGGCTTCAGAAAACCACCCAATGTCTTTACAATAAATCACACTTCACTGGTATGCTTATGTAAGTAGCAAGTCTCCCCAATGTCCTAATTCATACACAATATAATTATGACACTTGGATAACATGTTTTATTTTTTGGCTCTTTTCCTGGTTCTGCAGATACATACTTTCTAGGTCCATTTCTTTCTCTGCTTAGAAAATAACTTTATTTTAATAGTTTTGTAAATTATGTGATTCTAAAAAAGTCAGGGTCATAAGAGTAGTTGTTATTTAAATTTTCTGAATCTACTCCATATAATGTGTCTTCTATGTACTACAAATGCAGCTTTAAGTGCATGTATATGCTTTTTTCTTTGTGATGTTGTATGGGAAGAATCTAAACTCACATTGACCTTTAAGAAAAGGTCAGAAGATCTCTCAATTTCTTGCGTTCGTTGCTTGTGATAGATTTTATTATACTGAAAAAAGTGCAGTATTTGCAATCAATAATCTGTTTTTATACAGTCTGAAATAAGTATGTCTGAGAAAGCACTGCTAGAATGCAAGAAAAGTGAATTTTAAGTAGAAAATTAGAAAGCTAATCATACATATGATTATAAACAAATACGGAATAATGAACTAGCATGTCCTCAGAATCAGTGAAAAAAACATATTATTTTATTGTTACAACTGGAAAACCTATATATGTGTGTGTGAGTGTGTGTGTGTGTGTATGTATTATTATTATTATTTTTTGCATGAGCAGGTTCCAGGAATCAAACCTGGGTCTCCAGCATGGCAGGCAAGAACTCTGTCACTGAGCTACGGTTGCCCAGACTGGAAAACCTATTATAATTTTAACTTCTTGATCTGTAGCTATCTATAACTTCATGAAATATGATTCTATACATTTAAAAAGTCTCCAAATCACTGTTTTTAATAACATACCATAAAAGAAAACAACAAAGAATAAATGAAATCATTGAATACCAATTCATCGATATATAGTTATTGAACCTCACAAGTGTTTCCTTGATCCAAAATAATTATTAAATGTTTTTATTCTGAATAACTAGATAATGATGTCTTTCCTGTTTTGCTCTAGTATTTTCAACCAGTGGCTACATTTGAAGCCTTAAAAGTACCAAAGAACCCACGTTTTAAAGAGTGAAGCCAAGTGGAGTCAGATATGTCAACCCAAGGACAACTGGTTGAAGAATTGGCCCTAGTGCTCTACTACAATCACCAAAGGGAGAACTGCCCAATTCTCACCCACATGTAAGGATATTCTAGGATGTGGGAAGGGAAAGGAAGTCTGTGAGATCATCTCAGCCTTTAGAAGAATTTACTGTTCATGCTCATTTTCCCTGTTCCTTCCAGAACGGGAAAGAAGAGGTAAGTTTTCAAGAAGCCAAGCAGAGGAAGAATTCTCTAAGAGTAAATGTCATAAAGTTTAAAACCAGACTGTGTGCTGGTTTGAAATTATGATGTACCCCAGAAAAGCCATGCTCTTTTAATCCTGATCCAATATTGTAGGGTGGAACTCTTGATTACATTATTTCCATGGAGAAGTGACATACCCAATTGTGTATTGGAAAGTTTGATTAGATGGAGATGTGATTTCACCCATTAAAGGTGGTTCTTAATTAGTTTACTGGAGTTTTTAAGAGGGCTCATGGAGAGGGAAATAGTTCAGATCCAACATAGATGCAGACATTTGGAGTTTCTTGGAGTGCTGACAGAGATGCTTGGAAGACCAATACAGGGAAAGCTTAGACACAGGCATTTGAAAATGCAGAAGCCCAGGAGACAACAGAAGCTGAGAGCCAATGGAAGCTAGACAGGAACCAGAGCCCTGCAGATGTTACCATGTGCCTTTCCATGAGATGCTAAGTAAGCCAGAACCTGGAGAGAGCCAAGGGAAGCTAAAAGAAAGAAATGCAGAGTTGCCGCAGAGAAGCTAAGTGAAGGCCAATAGATGCTTAGAGAGAAAACCCCTGAAATCAGAAGCCAGAAGCAATGAAAGCAGGAACAAGGAACAGCAGACACCAGTCATTTGCTTTCTGGTGTGACTGACATGGGCCTTTCTTCAGAGTCAACGTAAATTTTTCTGGAGACTTTAGTTTGGACATTTTTAAAGCCTTAGAACTGTAACAACTAAAACAGCCTACTAGACACCCTGGTGCCATACTTGAGCAGTTCTGGAACCTACAGATCATTGATGGGCTATATATTTGCTATAATTTTAAAATCACTTTTTGACTATTTGTACCCTGGGGAACAGCATCTTTTCTCCCCCTCCTTCAGCCTTCAAGTTCAAGCCAAGGGAGCAGTTGGTGGCCCAGGGGAGAGTACTGCAAATTTTTGACTCAATCCCTAAGAAAACCTAATCTTCCCTAGTCACAGGTGACTTCTAAGAGGTTTGTGATGTCTACACACCACAGAGTCTGTGAAGACTAATTCCCTTACAACCTTTTGACTAAGTCTACCATGCTGAATTTCTCAGATACCTTTTATAGTGCTTTATATGAACTCTCTTATGATTATCTTTTCTACCTTTATCTCTCATCCCTGCAGCCTCCTGTGCTTTGATTTCCTTTGACTAACATCACACTACTCTATTCCCTCCACGATTCTTCTAGTCTGCCCTCAAAAACATGTTTTATAATTAGCTTCTGCCACAAACTTTCAGCTGGACAGAAAATGGAGAGGAACTTTTAATATATGCTTTCTGAATTTGGGCTTATGTCAGGGAGGGTATTTGTAAACTGCTACCAATTATGGATGGATTTCAAAACGGGATGTTCAGAGAAGAGCTCATTCCAGCAGGAAGCTCTAGGAAGATAAGTGAGGGTGTCATCCACAACCTAGTTCCCATTGGCCCTTGGCAACTCCTTTCTCTCCTGGAATAAGAGCTTAGAGGTTATGTGAGTGAAGAAGGGTCTGCTGCAGCTCCAGCTTTCAAGGTCATTGGATGAGAGGGTGGGGACGTTAGTTTTTGGTGATTCTTATGGAAAATATGATGGCTCCTCTTTGATAGGGTTAGGGTGAGGCTGAATATTGACCCAAGAAAACCATGCACAACATCCAGATGTAGACTGCTACACCAACCAAATTCATTAACACTGGATTGAAATAGATTGAGCTAGAGTGACCTTGGTGCATCTTCCCACCACTGAATTAGAGCTGGTAATATAATGCAATATATGTACCACTCCTCCTCCTCCTTCCTGTTCCAAACCAAAGGAATTTGACCTAAAGGACAAAGTGGAGGAGGGAGTCAAAGAGTAAGTAGATCATAGGCTTCTCCTCAATTAAATGTCTAGCCAGTTATTTGTTGGAAGGGAAAATACTTAAATTTACATGAAATTGAGTTTTAAACTGAGCAGAACTGAATTTTTAAAAAAGCCTCAGTGCACCAGAAGTCAGTTTTAATAGCTGAATATGACTAAAAAACTAAGAATCTGCCCAAGGGATCAGTAAAGAATGAGAAAGAAATCTCTATCAGGGAGAGATAAAAAGTCATAAATAAATAAAGCTGTTTTGGGAATCTCAGTAACTGGTACAATTTTTATTTACAAAAATGTGTTTGCATTTTAGTCTTCTCAGTAGAATTTTATACTATTTGCTTTATTCTGACACAGGAAAAGAATTATCTACCAGAATAGAAATATTCTTTCTAGGGACACCCTTTGCTAGTTATTCTTGGCAAAGTCCTGAAAAAATATATTACGGGTGTTAGCTTTTTAATTAAAATCTTGCCTAATACTTGTGACTCCATATTGTACATATTTGTGGAATTTCATTTTACCATCAAAGGAAAAGAGAATAGGCTGTTATTGGATTTTTAATATATAAATAGATATTTTTACAGTACACAAAATCAAATATGTGGCACGGCTTTCAATTTACGTTTAAATATTGGGTCATGAAAACTGAAATCATACAGCTTAGTGTCCACATTAGCATAACTTTACTAGTTTATCTCTACATTAACATGAGTATATTGTTTCATATTTTGAGTAGCATTACTTTATTATTCCAGGACAGTCTTACTCAGAAAATAATAATGTAATAACTTTTTCATTTGTTTCATGTTCCTGAAAATTCATTTATACCAGCAATATACCACTCAACTTGCCTTCATATAAGTAAATAGGCACTTCTCAGAGTAATAGCTAACTTTAATGCTTGACCTCATGTGTCCACAAATTTCTAAAGAATTATGCAACCAACTTTGCCTAATCCCAACATTGAATGATCTGCCTTAAATCCCCCTACACCTCATAGAAATGCCATTTCTCATTACAGTTTTCAAAACTATTTCAAAGACTGTAAAGGAAATGGTCTGCAGTAAATATAAGCTTGACTTTACTTGATCATTTTATTTTGAGGATGGTTTTTTCTTGGAAGCTACAGTTGACAATTGCCATAGTTGAATCTATTTTTTCAGTTGCTCTTTTGGTTTAGATTTAGCAACTTGAAATTCCAAACAGTTTTCAACTTTATAGAATTTATAAATCAGAGTTGTCAAGAACTTAAATCCATCAATATATTGATAAAAAAAGGCAAATGTTAAACGGGAAAAAGAAAGATGGACAACAATATGTTATAGAATGCTCCCATTTTGGAGCAAAGGATATGTGTCTTCAATGAAAATAAATTCAAGATTATATGTGAAACAATCTATAACAAATGTACTTAAAATACAGATACTGAAGTAAATAAAGAGTGTGATAGAGAGCTACTTTTCATTTTATTCCAATTCTACTTTTTGGAATTTTAAATCCATATTCATATATTATCGTTATAGTTGACAATAACGTGTGTGCTTTTGCAGTGAAACAGTAAAAATGGGGCCCAGGAAACAGCAATCAGCCTTTACATTGCCTCTGTTATAGCCCTGAGAAGTTGTTTAATATCGCTGAACTGTTTCCTCATTTATAAAAGGGAATGACAATCTTTCATTACCATTGTTTTCTATTACTATTATGTATTAATAAATCATATTTAAAACAATGTAAGTGTATTTTTAGATTACTGCTTTTCTATTTTAACTCAAACAACTTAGTAGTCTATTGCGTAAGCCAAACTCAAATGAATTCAGTTCTCTCAGTCATTCTGTAATGTGATTTAACTAATCTATGTATCTGTAAACAATTAAGGAAAATGGAGATGATCCGTAAATGTAAAACAAGATGGGTGTTATGATTAATTGATTTCTGTGAAACAAATCTAATATTTGGGGTTAAAATAACTATAATATTATAAAAATGGTAAAAAAATATTTCATTACAATAGAAAACATCACTTCCTTTGAGTTTTGTATTCATCTTCTATTGTTGCTGTACAAATTTACTACAAAATTAGTGGCTTAAAACAGAAATGTATTATATTACTATTCTGAAAGTCAGAATTCCAGTACAGATATCACTGGGCTAAAAGCAAGATGCCATCAGGGCTTTATTCCTTACTCAAGATTCTAGTGGAGAATCCGTTCCTTACATTTTCCAGCTTTCAGAGGCTTTTCATCCACTTTCCATGGCTTGTGGCCCTCTTCCTCCATCTTCAAAGTCAGCAACAGAGGGTCAAGTCTTGCGCACATCTCAATCCTCTGACCTCCTCCTCTCCGGTTACCCTCCCTCTCATCTGGTTTCTGGAAAGTTCTAGAAGAATTCCCCTCTCATGCAAAACTGTCAGTGTCATCCCCAAGAAATAGCTTCTACGTTACTGCAATCTAGTGTTAAAATGTTTCTTTTGGCCAACTCCAAAATCTTGGAACTCAAACTTACTATAAACCCACCTGGATAATTCAGGACAATCTACTTTTTTTTTTTTTTTTTCACAATCTACCTATTTTAAGATTTGCTGATTAGTAACATTCATTCCATTTGCAACCTTAATTCCTCTTTTCCATGTGACATAATTACAGATTCTGGAGATTTGGTTGTGGACATCTTTGGTGGTTCTTATTCTACCACAAGTATAAATATAGAAGCCAAAGGAATGCAAATATATTATATTACATTATTTTTATTTCTAGATTCAGATATATAGAGACCAACTATTCCAATTCTCTACCTTTGTACATTAATTTGTTTAGACCGCTTATAGAGAATAATTTCACTCATTTTTCTTGAATTTCTTTTCAAAAATGCAAGAGACAACACAGTGTCTTTCACCTATTTCACTATATCTCACTCTAAACGTAAGTTGGCACAACTTCAATATATAGCTGTGAAAAAAATCGATAGTCCAGTACCAAAAACTTAAAGTGAGGAATCAAATCAGCCATTAGGCAGCAAACACAAGTTTTAGACCTTTTGGTTCATGTTTTCTTTTCTTTATATATATTTTTTTACTTAATGATTTTTTCTTTATTGGAGAATTTATAGATTTATAGAACAGCATAAGATTCCCATATACCGCTCAATTATTAATACATTACATTGGTATGTAACTTTTGCTACAATTGATGATACCACATTTTTATAACTGTACTATTAACTATAGCCCATTGTTTAACTTAGGGTTCACTGTTAGTGTAATGTAGGTCCATGGATTTTTTAAACAATTTTGTTCTGTTACCATATATGCAATGCAACATTTCCCATAGTAATTCACACACACACACACGCACATCTATATATATTTCTGTGTTGTTAATTATATTATCAGTGTTGTGCTACTCTCATCGCCATTCCTTACCAAAACATTTCCATCATTCCAAATAGGAACTCTGTTCATTTTAAATAGGAACCCTGATCGTTGCTATTCCCTATCCCTATCCCACTGCCTGGTGACCCATATTCTAGATTATAACTCTATGGTTGCTTATTCTAATTACTTCAAATCAGTGAGATCATACAATATTTGTCCTTTGGTGTCTGGCTCATTTCATTCAACATGACGTCTTTAAGGTTTATCCATGTCGCTGCATATATCAGAAATCTACCCCTTTCTTTGTATGGCTAAATGATATTTCATTGTACGCATATACCATATTTTATTTAACCATTCATTTGTTGATGGTCACTTGGGTTGTTTCCATCTTTTGGAAATTGTGAAAAATGCCGCTGTGGACATTGTTGTGAAAATATCTGTTTGAGTTCCTGCTTTCGAATTCTTTGGGGTCCATTCCTAGCAGTGGGGTTTCAGGGTCACATGGAATTCTATACTTAGCTTTCTGAGCAACTGCCAAACTGGCTTCCACAGTGGCTGCACCGTTTTCCATTGCCACCAGAAATGAATGAGTGCTCTCATTTCTCCACACACTCTCCAACACTTGTTATTTTCTGTTTGTTTGGTTTTTTTTCAATAGTGATCACTCTAATGGATGTTAACTGGTATCTCATTGTCATTTTGATTTGCATTTCCCTGATGACTAATGTTATTGAACATCTTTTCCTGTGCTTTCTGGCAATTCATATATTTTCTTTGACGAGATGTCTATTCAAGTCTTTTGCCCACTTTTTAATTTTATTGTTCGTCTTTCTGTTAAGTTGAAGCAGATTTTTTTGTGTATTAAAATCATGTTTTCTTCACTATTGATTGCCTTTCTTTCATTTTTTGTTTTCAATTTATCTTCTGTACCACTGACCATTTAACTTTTCTTTTCAAATTCATTGCTATTTTTTCATATTCAGTTTTAAAGATTTTTAAAGGAATCATTTTATAGCATGCATGAAATATATAATTAAACGAATGAATGACTCTAGCTCTTTGAACGGAAAGCTCAATTTTATAGAAAGTGTTAGCAAAGTTATTCCTTTCAGTTAAGACAGAGTATTTTTCAAACCCTAACCCTGTTTTTACTAGCTCTGTCATTACTAAAAAATTCTGGAATGTCTTTAAACCTCAGACTCCTTTTCTGAGGTAAAAAGATAAAATATCTTTATTGAGGTCTTTGTAAGGATTAAATGATATAATGTCTATAAAAGGTTAACATATTGTCTGGCTTTTAGCAAGGACTGAATAAATGCATTTTATTTTGAATGTTGTGCTTATGTAGGAGTAGTACAGTAGGAACATGATTTCCAGCTATTATTTCCCTATGGCCACACAGCATGTGCAATCTTCTGAATGAACAATTGCCCCTCATGCATTGTGGCATTATGTAAAATTCCACAGAATAATATTGGTCTTTAAAATATACAGCTTAGAAACACAACGATGTGCTATGGGTCTTGGTTTAGAAATACTGTGTAAGGAATACTTGAAATTGACTGAAGCTTAAGTTCTAATTAATATGGAGTACTAATATATATGAAAAAGATCCTGGGGAATAAAATTTTAAATAAAAGTTGGGAGATAACTGAACATTGAAAACATTATGTAGCATACACTAAAGACCAGTGTGCACAGAAAAAATTTAAAATAGCATATTCTTTCTAGTACCTTATTACCATAAAAATGAAACAGGCTAAATACTTATGAAAAAGTCAAAATTATATGCCATTTCCCTGAAAATTCAAATGTACACATTGTTCACAGTAGTTGAAATTTTTATATTAAACTGCAATTTTCTAAATGAACATGAATTACTTATATAATCAGAACAAATGCTTTTAAATGTCATTCAAAATCCATTAAATAATTTATATACTGTTAAGCATTCTAAAAATAATGAAACAATTATTAATGGGAGAGTGAGATGAATTGAAAAATACATATCATGTAAATGTGTCATTTATTTCTTCAACAACTATTTATAGCTTGCCAAAAATATACCATGTATTGTTGTGTAATAGTTGAACACAGAGATGAAATTTAAAAGAACATTTCACTATAGTATAAAATATCAACAGTATTCTTAGTGGTATGAAATAATTCAACAAAGAAAATTTTTGCAATTTTATCCAACTGAGCATAAATATAGCGGAATAATATTGTTAGAAAAAATGAATAAATATTGTAAAAACTTGTGATATAGTGTATTATTTCTATAAAGAAACATATGATTTCGAGTTGTTATTGGTAGGAAAGTTGTGACTTAAATTACTTTTAAAAATTTCCAAATAATATTATCTTGATTTTGTGTGAATCACATCTTTCTAACAATATGTTTTTTGAAGGTAGAACTTAATATCTTGAAAGGTTTTGAGTTTTCTATCATTTGATATATTCATCGGGATGATTACTCACTTGGCAGAACAATGCACAGAGAATATAAGCTTCATGTTACAACTGGACTAAATGGCTTTAAATGTAACCCTTGGTTTAGACATTTTTATAAATATAAATAGTTATTCATTAAATCCTAATTAAACTTGCTTTATATTGCAGAATCTACAATTTGCCCAAACTGCTTATTTTCTGTAGTAAAATTTTCTTTCTTTCTATGAAAATGGAATTCACTAGATTTCAAGTTTCAAAGGTTTATGCTATTGTATAATGTCTTGTATTGTACATTTCCATAAGCCAATTGACACCTACTTTAAAAAATTTCAAAATAGTTATCTATATAATTCTCAATGACAGTTCATTTTCAGATCCGATTATATAAAGGTTCTCTATGAAATATCATAAAAGGATAAATGTTGGCAGTGTTGGAAAGCTTTTATATGCCACTTGTTGAAATGAAATTCAAGTATGACCTGTAGTTTTTACTTTTAACTTTGTCTCTGAATAGTTTTACAATTTTATTATAATATATTAAAGAAAATCTGTAGGGAAATCCATGCACTGCACTGAAATATGGAATACATTATCATTTAACTTTAGTAGTGTTGTTTTATTTAGAAGTCATTTCTTTTATACTTCTCATGTTTTAAATATTGTATGACATATTTAATTATGTGCGGATAGTTAAAATTCAAAAACCTAAAATGTAAATTCTTTCAAATTAGCATCTCTACTGGTTTGAAAATATTATATACCCCCAAAAGGCCATGTTTTAATCCTGATGTAATCTTATGGGAGCAGTCATTTCTTTTAATCCTGATTCAATATTGTAGGGCAGAAACTTTGATTAAATTATCTCCACAGAGATAAGACATTCCCAGTTGTAGTTGTGGCTTTTGATTACATAGAGATATGACTCCACCTACTCCAGGTGGGTCTTGATAAGTTTACTGGAACCCTTTAAAAGAGGAAACATTTTGGAGAAGTTAGAAATGAGAGGAAAAACAGAGCCAACAGAATCTTCAGAGCAGGACTGACAGATGCTGACACTTAGAGAAAAAAGATGCAGATGTTTGGAGGTGCTTGGAGCCCAGCACACATTAAGCAAGCCAGGACCTGGAGAGAGCCAAGGGAAGCCAAGAGATAAAAGCCAGTCCCAGTGAAGCAAAATGAGGAACCCCTACAAGAACAGATGCTGAAATTGATGGAGCCCAGGAGCAAGAGGCTAGGAGATGCCAGCCATGTGACTACCCAGCTGACAGAGGTGTTCCTGACACATCAACCTTCCTTGAGTGAAGTTATCTTTCCCTGGATGCCTTAATTTGGTTATGTTTATAGGTTTAGAACTGTAAACTTGTAGCTTATTTAATTCTGCTTTTTAAAACACATTTCAGTTCTGATATAATGTACTCTGGCAGCTTGCAAACTAATACAGCATCTGTAACATTGCAGTATTAATTAGATAAATAAGACTTTCCTATTGGTGCAGTACAGTATACTATAACTCTTACCAGAATTTTATTATTATGATAGGCAAATGTATTTGTTTCCTTCAAAGTTGGCTACAGCATTGAAAACAAAAACATTATCCTTTGAATTATTTTTTTAACAAAACACAGCAAACATTAGTTTTGTTACTTTTAGTCACAGACATTTTAAAAATATATTAGTCCTTAAAATAGCTGGAGTATAATATATGATTGTTTTACTAAAAGTATAAATTGACTACCATCAGTATGCACCCTAAAATCATACATTTCCTTTGCTTTTATTTCTTGTTGGGTTTTCTTTCAGTAAAATTTAAAAGTAGATTATCAGTTCTTAAAAAATCTATCCATATTATCACCCATATTTCCTCATAATTTCAACTTCAAATGCTAACTAAAATCCTTTACCTAATATGAATAGAAAAATTTACAATAGAATGAGAGAATGTGAGAATTAAAGAAGCAGTGTGCACCTAGTTTTATTTTTAATTTCCTTTGCTCTAATTATATCCTTGAGGGGAAAACAATTCCATCCCACCACAAATAGAAAATCAGAAATAACTGAAGGCTGGGGAGTGGGAGAACTAGATTTCCACTGACCACAATATAATGCAGAGAATATCCAGTTCTCAAGAAAAATATTATAAAATATAAAAAGAGACAGAAATTTATAAGCCAGTTCCAGGACATAAGAGAATTCAATAGAAACAATCCTGAGGAAGCCCAGTAACTGGAATTACTAATTTAAGATCTTACATCAGCTCTCTTATAAAGTTTCACTGAACCAAAAGAAAATCTGGGGAAAAAAAGCTAAAGGAAATTGAAAAAACAATATAGGAACAAAATGAGAATTTCACTGAAGAGATAAAAATTTCAAAGAGAAAGAAAATGGAAAATCTGGATCAGAAAATTATAGTAACTGAAATTAAAACCATGGTAGAGGAGTTCAACAGCATATTTGAGCAGACAGAAGAAAGTATCAATAAACTTGGAGATAAGGCACTCAAAATTGTCCAGTAAGAGTAGGAGAAAGCAAAAATCAATAAGGAAAATTCAACAGATACTGAGAAACCTGTAGCACACCATCAAGTGTGCAAATATAAACATCAGAAGAAGAAGAGAGAGAAATGTACTGAAAATTTTTCTCAAAAAACTAAGGCAGAAAACTTCCTAATTCTGATGAAAGATATGAATATATATATTCAAGAATCTCAATGTACCCCAAGCAGGATAAACTCAAAGAGATCCATACCAAGATGCATTATATTTAAATTGTCAAAATGCGAAGACAAAGAGAGAAGGTTGAATACAGCAAGAAAGATGAGAATTGTCATGCACCAGCAGTCTTCAGTAATATAATGACCAATTTCTCATCTTCTCATCAGAAAACTGGAACCCAGAAGGCAATGGGATTATATATCTAAAATGCTGAAAGTAAAAATAAAAAAGAAAAGTGTCAACCAAGAATTCTATATCTAAAGAAACTGTCCTTCAAATATGAGTTGTAATTAAGATATTCTCATATAAACAAAAACTTAGGTGATTAATTTTCACTACTTATTGACTATAAGAAATGTTAAATGGAGTCCACCAATTGAAAGGAAAGGACACTAAAAAATAAGTTGAAGCTTCATGAAGAAACAGATAGTTCCAGTATACATATTTATATGGGGAAATATAAATGCCAGTATCATTATAGTTGTCATTTGTGACAGGATTTTTTTATTTATTATATAATTTAAAATGCAAAACTAGAAAACAATAATAGACCATGATATTGGGCACACAATATACAAAGATGTAATTTTTGACAAGAATAACATAAAGATGGTATGAAGAGATATGGAAGTAGACTGTGTATGTGTAGGCCATTGAACTTAAGTTTGTATTAATACAAACTAAATTATAGTAGATTTAGAATGCTAAAGTAATTGCCATGGTGACCACAAAGAAAATATCTAAAAAAAATTACACAAAATGAAATTGCAAAAGTAATTCAAAATGGTTCACTATATAAGATCATCTAAATTAAAAAGAAGGCAGTAATTTAAGAAAGAAGTGACACGTAAGGTATAATATATGCAAAAAAAATGCTGAAAATGCAGAAGTAAGTCTTGTTTTATCAGTAATTACCTTAAACACAAATGGACAAAACTCTTCAAACACTATAAACAGAAATTGGTAGTATGGATAAGGAAGTATGATTCAACAAACATGATGTTTATAACATACTTACTTGAGATCCAAAGTCGCAAATAGGTTGAAAATGAAAAAATGTAAAAAAAATGTTCTATGCAAATAGTAACCTAAAGGGAGCTGAAGACAAAAAGATTTATGTCAAAAACTCTTACAAGGCAAAAATATATTTTATTGATAAAAAGGTCAATTCTGTAAGAAGATATAAGAATTGTACCTTATAATTCACCTAACAGAGGGTTAAATTATATGAAGCAAATGTTGGCAGAACTATAGGGAGAAGTAGCTCTACAAAAAATAGTTGGGTAAAGTGGAGGGGGAGCAAGATGGTGGTATAGGGAGGTCTGGGATTTAGTCTGTCCTCCAAGGCAGCTAGTAAATAGCCTGGAACTATTTAAAACAGCTGTGTGTGGGTTTTCGGAGACTGGATGCACATTGTACACCAGCTAGGAACAGTGGAAGGGTAGAGACTGATCAATCATAGTAAAGAACTTAATTTTTTCACATTGTAGAGACTGGTACTTCTCCTGCAGTGGCATGACAGACTGACTCTGAGTCACTTCCTGGTGGGAAACAACTGGAGCTCACCCATGCTCCAATTGTGGATTAGAGTAACAGATTGTTACTACTGAATACCAGCTCCAAGCACAGATAAATCTACAACACAAATAATAAACTGGGAGGTGTGTATCAGTCCTGCTTGTAGTAGGGAGGAGGCAGAGCTGATGATAACAGAAAAGAGAGAGAGAGAGACTCTCTCCAGATTCTGGCTTTCTAAACATCTCATAGCACCATCTGTTGGGCTCCATGCATCTCCAAACCTGTGTTTCTTTTCTCCCTGTGTCCGTATCTGTGTCTGCTCTGCTGTGAGGTTTCTCTTGGATCTGAGGTTTTTGTCATTTCTCTCATTTTCTGTGGGCTTTGTTGTTTCTGACTCTCTTTGCAAAACGTTTCTTCTTTTAAAGGATTCCAGTAACCTAATCAAGACCCACCTGAAATGAGTGGAGTCACATCTCTATCTAATCAAATTTGATAACCACAGTTGGGTGTGTTACATTTCTGTGGAGAAAATCTAATCAAAGTTTCCACGTGGTTAGTGCATCAGGATTAAAATATTAAAAGCTGTCTTTTAATTAAGATTAGATCAGGGTTAAAACATAGCATTTCTGGGATACATAATAGATTCAGAACAGCACAGGCCATGTTGTTTTTCCTGGTTCAATCTTGTGGGGATAGACTATTGTTTGGCTGAGCCTTTTTGATTAAGTTGTTTCCATGGAGCTGCAACCCACAAATGGTGGGTGGGAGCATTTGATTAGGTGGCTTTCATGGAAAGCGTCTCTGTCCTTTCAAGATGGGTCTGAATCCTCTTGTAATGTCCTTTAAGGGGGAACCATTTTGGAAAAGCTCAGAGCCAACAAAGACATAGATATGTAGAGATTCAGGAAGAAAATGCTCCTGGGGAAGCTGTTTGAAACAAGAAGCCAAAGGATGAGCAGATGCTAGCCACATGCCTTCCCAGTTGACAAATGTTTCCTGGATGCTATTTACCTTTCTTGAGTCAAGATCACTCTCTGGATGCCTTAGTTTGGACATTTCTATGACCTTAGAATGTTAAACTTATAACAACATATTTCCTTGATAAAAGCCAACACATTTCTTGTATACTGTGTTTCAGCAGCATTAGCAAACTAATACAGAGTTTGGTGCCAAAGAAATGGGGTGTTGTGGTTTGCAAATACCAAATAAGTTGATGGTTTCTTACATTGATAAGGGGAAAATTCTGGAAGAATTGTGATATATTTGGTAGAAAAGGCCTGAATTGCTTTGAACAGACTGTTGTCAGAAATATGAACTTTAAAGATAGCTCTGATGGGTCTTTAGACAGAAATTATGAATGTGTCATTGCAAACTGGAAGAAAGGTAACCATGTTTTAATGTGGCAGAGAATTTGGCAAAATTGTGTACTGCTACTGGATGGATGTTAGAATTTAAAGGCAATGACCCAAGAGGAAATTTCCAAACTAAATGTGGAAAATGAAGCCTGTTTGTCCCTTGTAGCTTATAGTAAAATGCAAGAGGAAAGAGATAAGTTGAGAACTGAACTCTTGGGTACAAAGAAGCCAAAAATTCATGATCTGGAAAATTCTGGACTTCTGGAAAGGAAGACCCCAATGGTTAGTGCCCCATGTGAAGATTTTAACATATAATCAGTCAGTCATTTCAGAAAAAGCCAGAATTGAAAATGGAGTTATCCAGAAAGGATTCATGGGAGGTACAATTGTCCCTGCATACTGCAAAGAAACCAAAAGTTGTGGGACCTGTATAAATGGATCCACTGCCAGTCTGGACTAAAAGGGACAGAAAAGAGAAAATTTGAAGAGAAAATGACTTCAGAGGCAGAACCATAAAGCTAAGGGCTGGAACCAGGGGAGTGGACTCATCCATATACATGGAGAGGGTGCATTTGTCTTGGAGGCAAAGGGCAGGCCTTCCACTTCTTTCTTCAGGAAGTGTTTTGATGCCTCAGACCTCAGAGAGGGTAGAGTAATTTCATGGGGATTGGGGAGAGCTTTGCTGTCATCCCATTGTTCTGAGGGTGTTGGGCATGTGCCTCAGAGATGGCAGAGAACCCTGGTGCAACCCTGATAATTGCAGATGGTGGAGCCAAGAAAAAGGTGGTCTCCCCAAAGTTCTGTAAGGTTGTAAACATCACTCCAAACTTTTGGAGAAAACAGGGTCACTGTGTAAACTCTTGGAAAGGGTTGGACTGCCACTCTTTCAAGCTTGAAGCATAAGTGACACTCAGACTTTGAAAGCTAATGGAATTTGCCATATTTTTGTTTGTTTGTTTGTTTGTTTTTGCATGGGCAGGCACCAGGAATCAAACCTGGGTCTCTGGCATGGCAGGCAAGAACTCTGCCTGCTGAGCCACTGTGGCCTGCCCCTGCGTTTTTGGTTTTGATGAGTTTGGGTCCAATGACCCCTTTTTTCCTCCCCATTTATCCTTATAGAAATGGGAATATTTATCTTATGACTATCCCTCTTTTGCACATTTGTGGCAGATAACTTACTGTAAGTTCAGAGGTCTACAGCCAAAAGAAAATTTTGCCATAGAGATCATGAATGTAACTCATTTTGGTGGATTTTATACTTACTGTTTCTGATTTGATATTTCATTTGTATTATTAATGAAATGGTTTGAGACTTTTTGTGATAGAATGAATATATTTTGTATATGGAAAGAACATGTCCTTTTGGGGTCCAGATGGTGGAATGTGCTGGTTTGAGGCTGTTTTACAATACAAACTAAAATGAGGGATGAATCCCAGTAATAAAGCAGGGTCAAGGCTTAGCACAGATGTTGACTATTATTTATAGAATTCAAACCCCAGGAGCTGGAAAACATAAAGAGATTAAATTCATTGTGATGGTCAGATTCATATGTCAACTTGGCCAGGTGATGGTGCCCAATTGTCTGTTCAAGCATGCATTGGCCTAACTGTTGCTGGGAGGACACTTCATGGACTTAAACATGAGTGCACTGGTTGTATCCATGGATGATTACATAAGCAGTCAGCTAATGGGAGTGTCTACTGCAATGAGTGACATTTAATCTAATCACCCAAAGACTTTTAAGGGGAATTCAGAAGAGAGAATCTCTCTTTCCACTTTGGCCAGCCAGTATCTCCTAGCGAGTTCATTGAGGACCTTCATTGGGACTGCCAGATCACAGCCTGTCCTACAGATTTCGGACTCTTATATCCCCATGGTTCCATGAGACACTTTTATAGATCTCATATTACCAGGTGTCTCCTCTTGATTCTGTTCCACTAGAGAACCCTGACTGCTACACCCACCTTCAGCCTCAGCCTGTCTCAATCATGCCCTTGGCAAAGATGGGGTCTGTTGAGAATTAAAGACAAAGTGCCATTTTAAGCCTGTAGGGAGCAATGGGCTGACAAATGTCATCTACTGGGCAGCATAAGAAAAGAAAAAAATCAAGAGATTTCACTAGAAAGACTGGCACCCTTCTGGGTCTCATCCCCAGGGAATCTTGTGCTGGTTTGAATCTGTTACATACCCCCAAAAAGCTCTTTTAATTCAATCTTGTGGGGCCAGACATATATTCGTCTGGGACCTTTTCATTAGGTTGTATCCATTGATATGTGAATACACCCATTCATGGTAGGTCTAAATCTGCTTGCTGGCATCTTTTAAGGGAGAGAAATTATGGAGAAAGCTCAGAGCTGAGAGAAGCTAAGAGAGAAAGACAACACCCACAGAGATATTATCAAGAGAAGAACCAGCAGATGTTGTCATATGCCTTCCCATATGAAAGAGGAACCCTGAATGCCATCAGCCTTTCCTCCAAGAAGGTAACCTCTTTTTGGTGCCATAATTTAAACTTTTTTCATGGCTTTAGAATTATAATTTTTAACTTAATAAATTCCCTTTGCAAAAGCCAATCTATTTTTGCTATATTGCTCTCTAACAGCTTTAGCAAACTGAAACAAACCTTGATATAGATCTACACCACATTTATGAGTGCTGAGTCTGTGTTGTCTGAGAAAACCTGATAGGGGTGGATCGTTTCTGGTGAACCTTTCTCCTAGAGTCAATCACCTAGGTAAAAGTCACTAGAAGTAATGAAGGTGGTGTAAAAATATAAAGAGGTAAAAACAAAACAAAACAAAAACAAACAACAAATCAACAGTCCATAAGGAGGAAGAGGAGGAAAAATCCTTTAATTGGGGTTGAAACAACTGCACAAGAAGGTGAAAATCTCAAAAAAAACTTCCATATAGGCAGTTCAAGAATCAGAAAAATAAGAGCTGAAAAATTCTGATGATTAAAGAGAGGCTATATCAGAGTACTTAAATAAGTTGAACCAAATGTCAAAGGACAGTTAGAGAACAAAGCCAACCAATGAGAAAACCCTAACAAAAGAGAACAAATGTCACCCAGAATAAACCAATTAAGAAAATCTGATGGTTAGACACGAGCAAAAATTTACAAGTCATAATAGGAAGCACAAAGATATGACCCAGTCAAAGGAACAAACTAAAACTTCTGATGGGATATGAGAACCTAATTAAAGATTTTTAAACAGACTTTTTAAATTGATTCAATGAGTAGAAGAAAAATGTGGGAAAACAGGTGAAGGACATAAGGAACACACTGGGTAACCATAAAGAGGAACCCAAAATCTTGTAAAAAAAAAAGAAAGACAACATTTATGGAATGAATGTCACAATAGAAGTAGTGAAAAACACAATGGAAACATACAATAGCAGATTTGAAGAGTCAGAAGAAAAGATTAGTGAACTAGAAGACAAGAAATATGAAATCCTATGTACAAAAGAAAAGAATGGAAATATATAAGCAAGGTCTCAGGGAACCTAAATGACAAGATGAAACATAAATATATGACTTATGGGTGTCCCAGAAGGGAAAAGGCACAGAATGAACAATGGAGGAAATAATCACTGAAATTTTCCCAATTTTTACAAAAGACATAAAATTATAGGTCCAAGAAATATAGCATACCCCAAATAAAATAGATCAAAATAGACCACTCCAAGACACTTACCAACCAGACTGTCAAATTCCAAAAATAAAGAGAGACTTCTGACATCAGGAAGAGAAAAGTGATCCATCACATAAAAAGGAAGTTCAATAAGATCACATGTAGATTTTTCATCAAACCATAGAGGCAAGAATGAAGTGGTATGATATATTTAAGATAATGAAAAAAAAAATCTGACAGCAAATAATTCTATATCCAGCAAGACTGCACTTCAAAAGTAAGGGAGAGCTCAAAATATTTACTAATAAACAAACATTGAGAGAGTTCATGAACAAAATAGCTGCTCTATAAGAAATACTAAAAGGAGGGCTACAGGTTGATAGGAAAACATGGAAGAAAGAGGTTTGTAGGAGACTGTAGAAATGGAGATTATCAATAAGCATGACTAAAGGGTAAAAAGGGAGAAATATATAAAATATAACATATAAAGCCCAAAACAAAGTGGTTTAAGAAATTACTGCCTTTACAATAATACCATTATATGTTAATGGATTAAACTACCCAATCAAAAGACAGAATGGCAGAATGGATTTTAAAAAAGGATCCATCTCTATGCTATCTACAGAAGACTCATCTTAGATCTAAGGACAAAAAATTCTGTTGAAAGTGAAAGGTTGGGAAAAAATATTTCAAGCCAACAATAACCAGTAAAGAGAGGAGGCAGCTATACTAATAGCAGACAAATTGATTTAAAATGTAAAGCTATTAAAAGAGAAAAGGAAGGAAACTGTGTATCAATTAAAGGAACAATTCATCAAGAAGAAATAACAATTCTAAATGTTTGTGCAGTGAGCCAGATTGACTCAAAACATGAGGCAAACACTAGCAATCTTAAAGAGAAAAGTAGATACCTCTACAACAATAGTTGGAGATTTCAATCTCATCCATGGATAGAACATCTAGACGGAGAATCAATATGGAAACAGAGATCTTGAATAATATGATAAATGAACTAGACTTAATAAACATTTACAAAACATTTTTCTCAAGTACTCATGGATCACTCTCCAGGATACACCATGTTGGGTCGCAAGGCATGTCTCAATAAATTATGAAGGCTAAACAATGTACTCTTTAACAATCAGTAGGTCAAGGAAGAAATTCCAAGAGACATCAGTAAATATCTCAAGACAAATGAAAATGAGAACAGATCATATCAAACTATGTGATACAGTGAAGCCAGTGCTGAGAAGGAAATGTATTGCACTAAATACTTATATTAAAAAAAGAAAAAGAACAAGAAATGAGGACATAACAGTTCTCCTGGAGGAACAGCAAACAAACCCCAGACAAATATAAGGTAAGAAATAACAAAGATTAGGGAAGAAATTAATGAAATTCAGAGCAGGAAAATAGTAGAGAAAATAAACAAAACCGAAATTGGTTCTTTGAGGAAATCAATAAAATCAGTGGATCCTTGGCTAGGCTGGAAAAGAAGAAAAGAGAGCATACGCAAATAAATAATATGAGAAATGGAAGGGGAGAATAACTACTGAACCTGGAGAAATAAAGGAGATAATGAGAGATATTATGAGCAACTATATTCTAATAAATCAGACTACTTAGACAAAATGCATAACTTTCTAAAAAAGCATGAAGAGCTAACAATTGACTTGATGACCTCAACAAACCAATCACACATAAAGAGATTGCATCAGTCGTCAAAAACCACCCAAGAAAGAAAGGTCTGGGAACAGATGGCTTCACATATGAATTCTATCAAGAATTCAAGAAAGAATTAATACCGGTCTTGCTCAAAGTCTTCAAAAAAATTGAAGAAGGGAAAAAGCTGCCTAACCTCATTCTATGAAGTCAACATCACGCAGGCCAAAGCCAGATAAAGAAACTACAAGGACAGAATATTAGAGACTAATCTCTCTAATGCTTATAGATGCAAAAATCCTCAAGATTTTTTAGGATTGCAAATAGAATCCAACAGCATATTAAAGGGATTATACGCCATGACCAAGTGGATTTATTCCAGGTATGCAAGCCTGGTTCAACACAAGAAAATCAATTCATATGATTCAGCATGTCAATAAAACAAAGGTGAAAAAGGACTTTATCATCTCAATTGATGCAGGAAAGGCATTTGTCAAAATTCAGCATACTTTCTTTACAAAAACCCTTCAAAAGATAGGAATAGAAAAAAAACTTCCACAACATGATAAAGAGAATATATGAAAAGCCCCAATTAACATCATACTTAATAAGGAAAGACTGAAGGCTTTCCTACTAAGATCAGGAACAAGACAAGATGCCTACTTTCACTATAGTTGTACAAAATTGTGCTGAAAGTTATAGCTAGAGCAATTTAGCAAAAATAAAAAGAAAAGAAAGAAACAAAGAAAAGGTTTCTTCATAGGAAAAGATGAAATAAAACATTCAGATATGCAGATGACATATCTTATATGTAGAAAAACCTGAAAAATCTACAGCAAACTACTAGAGCTAGCAAATGAGTACAGTAACTTTGTAGGATACAAGATCCACGCACAAAAATCACTGGTATTCCTATACATTAGTAAGGAACAATTTGAGGAGGAAATCAAGGGAAAAAATCCATTTACAATAGCAACCAAAATAATAAAATATCTAAGAATACATTTAACCAATAATATAAAAGAACTATACACATATAACTACAAAGCAATGCTAAAAGAAATACACACAGTTCTAATTAAATGGAAGGACATACCACGTTCATAGATAGGAAGACCAAATATAGTTGTCAATTCTACCCAAATTGATTTATAGGTTCAGGGCAATGACAATCAAAATCTGAATAACTTACTTTGAGGAACTAGTAAAATTAATAATCAAATATATTTGAAGGGGAAGGTGTCTTGAATATATAAAAACATCTTGAGAAACAAAAAGGAAGGTGGAAATCTCACACTACCTGATTCTAAAGCATACTACAAAGCTACAGTGGTGAAAACATGATACTGGCATAAACGTAGATATACTGACCAATTGAATTAAATAGAGAGTTCAGAAATAGAACCTCTCACTTACAAACAATTGATTTTTGATAAGTCAACCAAGTCCACTCAATTGGGACTGTGCAGCCTCTTCAACAAATGGTGCTTGGAGAACTAGATATCCATATCCAAAAGAATGAAAGAGGACCCCATCTCACACCTTGTACAAAAAGTAAATCAAGTGGATGAAAGACTGAAACATTAGATCTAAGACCATAAAACTTTTAGAAGAGAATATAGGGAAATATCTTAAAGGTCTTGTGGTAGGACAGTTTCCTAGACCTTACACCCAAAGTATAAGCAATGAAATTAGAAATAGATAAATAAGATCTCCAATTGAATACATTTGCTCATCAATGGACTATGTAAGGAAATTAAAAAGGCAGCCTTCTCAATGGGAGACAATATTTGGAAACCAGATAACAAACCCCTTATTATCAAGAATATATAGACAGATACCACTACTGAACACAAAATTGACAAAAAAAAAAAACTTAAAAATGGGTAAAAGGCATAGTAGCCACTTTTCCAAAAAGAAATGCAAATGACTCAAAAGCGTATGAAAAGATGCTCAACTTCACTAGCTACTAGGAAAATGAAAATCAAAACAACAGTGAGATATCATCTCACACCAACTAAAATGACCTCCATTAAATAAACAGGAAACTCCAAGTGTTGGAGAAGATGTGGAGAAATTGATACACTTATTCAGTATTCATGAGAATGAAGAATGGTGCTGCTCTGGAAGGCAGTTTGGCTGTTTCTTAGCAAGCTAAGAACAGAATTGCCATATGATCCAGCAATTCCATTACTAACAATATACTCAGAAGAACTGAAAACTGGGTCATGATCAGACCCAGTTTTCACACTAATGTTAATAGCAGCATTATTTATGACTTTCAATAGATGAAAACAACCCAAATATTTGTCAACATATGAGTGTATAAACAAACTGGTATAAACATACAATGGAATATTGTAGGCCTACAGAAAGGAATGAAGTCATGAAGCAAGCAACGAGATGAATGAACCTTGATAATATTATCTGAGTGAAAAAGCCTAAACCAAATTGATAAATATTGTATGGTCTCATTTGGAAAATGCTTTTAAGTGATTTAGGACCAAGAATGTAAGTTCTTACTGCAGTCACATTTATTCCTGAACGTTAAGTGTTATTTATAGATTCTGAGATGTTGTGCTTTTTGGGTATAACCTAGTAGTTCCTGGAGCTTTGGGTGTCTATGTGACACCTGAGACTCAGAGCTAGTATTCTCCAACTCAGGAAGTCAGTCTTACTCCATACAACAACTGTTAAAGAAGCTGAAAAAGAGAGCATACTTCAATTAGAAATATGAATGAATCTGATCTGGTTAGGACTAAGCTAAATCAGAAAAGAGAGTAAAGGATGATATTGTCTGTTTTTTCAAACTTCAACTTGTATGTGACACCAAAGGAAAAAATGTTTACTGTGTCCAAAATTTAAATTTTCTGTCACACTATCTAACAACCTGTGTGGCCTGTATATTTTAAAACACCTAATTACATGGAGTCCATGATATGGAATAAGCTCTTGTTAGTCTGTGCAGATTACTGTAATACACTGATATATTCCAGAGTGTTTTGGGCAGAAGTGAAAAAAAATGATATTTGCAAAGTTCCTTTAGAGAATGGAGAAAAGAAACATGGAGCTATTAAACTTCCCCACCTGCAAAACTCCTGATATTCTCTCAAACATTAGGAGCAACTAACTTAAAAAACCAGCACTAAACCCTGAGTCTTGCTGTTGTAAAACTTATTTCTTTAATGGTGAAGCTAAGCCTACTAATTATTATGCTTAAAAGTCACCACTAGAGGACATCTTTTGTTGCTCAGTATAGTCTATCTTCTATCTATCTATCTATCTATCTATCTATCTATCTATCTATCTATCTATCTATCTGTCTGTCTGTCTGTCTGTCTGTCTGTCTGTCTGTCTGTCTATCTATCTATCTGTCTGTCTTTCTTTAAGCCAAATATGCAAATAAACTCACTACCTGCACCCTTACATGGGTCATGACTCCCAGGGGTTTATGTCTCCCTGGCAACATAGGACATGACTCCTAGGGATGAGCCTGGCCTTGGAATCATGTTGTTGAGAATGCCATCTTGACCAAAAGGAGAAAATAAAATGAAATAAAATAAAGTTTCAGTAACCAAGAGATTTCAAATAGAGTTGAGGGGTCATTCTGAAGGTTACTTTTATGCAAGCTTCAGCCAGATATTGAAAATTTCCACAGTATGCCAAGCCCCAACCAAGAGTATTTCTGAAAACCCTAAAGAATACCCTGGGCTCCACATAAGACTCAATAAAGGTTTTAATTGGTAAATATATTTTTTTCTGGAACTTATGGTCTCCAGATTGTTCCTTTTCAGATAATCCCTGAAACCCAGCAGTACCTGTCTCTCCAACAACATCAACAAGTTTCGCACCTTTATTCCATTATATAGGCACTGCTTATCAATATGAAGAAGTTAGAATGGTCATTTCCCATATATCCCTGAAGATTGAGAGAATGAGTAGATGAGAGGAAGGAATTGTAACTGAGAAGTTAGGATTTAACAAATGATTATGTCTACTGCTCATTATATAGATATTTCTTTTTCATTTCTAGTGTATTAGAATAGCCAGAAGGAAATATCTGAAATTGTTGAACTGTAATCCTGTAGTCTTGTTCTTTGATTAATGACTTTATTAACTATATAGCTTTTATCTTGTGAACATGTGATTGTAAATACCTTGTGGCTTAAGCTCCCTTTATTCAGTGTTTAGTAAGATGAGTAATAATATAAAGAAATGCATGGAAGAAATGTAAAGTTAAAAGAGATTTACACTATATACTCCATTTATATAACCCTCAAGAACAATCACAACTAATTCACAGTGTGAGCAATCAAGACAGTAGTTACTCTTGGGAGGGATAAGAATTGGAAGAGGGTAAGAGGAATTCTGGAAATGTTTGGTCTCTTTATCTGGCTGTTGGTAAAATAGGATTGAGTGGTGTATGGTAAATCATTTTTCATTTGGTGAAAAATCAACTGAAAATACATGTTGACTTTTTTGTATGCGTGTTATATTTCAATAAAATTAAAAATTAGCGTGAAAATATAGTTGGAGACTTCAAGACACCATCTTCATTGTTATATAGAACATCAATAAATTTATAAAGATTGAAATATCAGATTGTTTCCTATGACTAAATTGAATGAAGCTAAAATTAAATTAACAGAAGGCAAATGCAAAACTTAAAATCTATGAAGAAATTAACTCACTCAAACAACAAACATATCAAAGAAGAAATCAGAAGGGAAATAAAAACATTTACAGAGATGAATAAAAATGAAAACACAATATAGCAAAACTTATCTGATATGGTAAAGGTAGTACTCAGAGAGGAATTCATAGCTATAAACATCTATATTAAAAAAGAAGAGGAGGTACAAGTGCAGTTCAGGGAAAGAATTCTTGCCTGCCAAGTGGGAGACCTGGGTTTGATTCTCAGACCATGCACTTCCCCACCCCCCCAAAAAACAAAAACAAAACAAAAGACAAGCAAAAAATAAAGAAATTAAAAACAAACAAACAAAAGTTCAACAAATGGTGTTGCAATAATGGATACTCATATGGAAAAAAGAATGAAATGTGACTCCCCACCATACAGCATGCAAAAAAAAAAGAGAAGAAGAAAGCTCTAACATAAATAACCCAATTTTGCATCTTAATAACTGGAAAAAAAAGGATGAATTAAACCAAAAGTTAGGTGAAAAAAGGAAATAATTAAGCTTAAAACAGAGATAAAAGAAAAAATTGAGAAAATTAAAATAACTAAAATTTGGTTGATTGAAAATATCAATAAAACTTATAAACCTTTACCTAGATAGACAAATGTCTAAAAGAGAAAAGGGTAAACAAATAACAAATATCAAAATGAAAATAGTGACATCACTACTGACCCTATGGAAATTGATTAAAAAAAAAGAATTATAAGAGAAAACTATTACCAACAGTGTGCCAGAAGTTAGATAATGTAGATGCAGTGTAAAATTCCTACATATATACAAATTATCTATAATGACTCAAGATGAACTAGAGAGAGGGGCAGGGCAAGATGGTGGCATAGAAAGGTGTGGAATTTAGTTTGTCCTCCAGAGCAGCCATTACATAGCCAGGAATGGTACAGAACAACTGCTAGGAGAATATCAGTGACTGGACACACAGTGTACACCAGTCTGGACCAGATGGAATGAGGAAGATCACATACAGAATGGTAAGTCCCCCAAGATGCAGAGGCAGATGCCCCACCCCATGGGCCTGGCAGAGTGGTTCCCTGAGGGGAAAGGAAACAGACTTTACTAGCAGCAAGAACTTAGCTCAGCCAAGCTCCAATTGCAGAATTAATGAGCAAATTCTGACTACTGAAAACAGGCCCCCAGCACAGATAAACTTGGAATAAACTCCAAAGGAACTAGGAGATTTCACCCCAGCACAAAGGAGGCAGTGCTGACTGAACAATAAAAGAAGCTTTTGGAATTGGACAGCACAAAATACTGGAAAAGGGCTGGATCACAAAGAAAGGGGACACAAAGAGCCTGGAGATATGTAAAGCCATGTGCCAACTTAAGTTCTTGAATGTCAAAACCAAGGAGCAGGGTTCCAGCTCTGAAAAGGCCTTGTTTTTACCCTTTAACAGCTCATTGGATAGAACTGGAGGCACTCTCAGACTCCAGCACTACCCCAGGCAAGAGCAGAATTAAGCTTATCTGATAGACAAAGTAACTAGTCAAATGAAAGTAGTTAATTCCTTATATGGTGTATCTTCCCCAAGAAAAAGGGGGCAGGGCCAATCTCAAGTGAAATCCCTCCTTTAAGGAAAACTGAAACAATTAAAGCCATCCTACTACCTCACCTGCTCCTGGCAGGGGGAGTCTGCTGCATTAAAGACACCACATCACTGTAAGCTGGTGGGAAGCCACAGGCAGACAAGCACCACAGAAGACATTGAGTGAACAAAAGGAAGAACTCAAAAGTTTGGAAAAACAAATCACAGAAGTTTTTAGAAGGAAAGGGACAATAGAAGGGATGAAAGAAACCTACAACAATAGCTTTGAAGAGGTAGAAAAAAGAGTTAATAAACTAGAGTACTGGATATCTGAAATCTAACACACAAAAGAAAAGAGAGGGAAAAGAATGGAAAAGTATGAGCAGGGTCTCAAAGAACTGAATGACATGAAGTGCATAAATATATGTGATGTGGGTGTCCCAGTAGGAGAAAAGAGGGAAAAAGAGAAAAACAAATGGAGGAACTAATCACTGAAAATTTCCCTTCTTTTATTGAAGACATAAAATTACAGATCCAAGAAGTACAGTATACCAAACAGCATAGATCCAAATATACATACTCCAAAACACTTACTAGATTGTCAAATGTCAATGACAAAGAGAGAATTTTAAAAGCAGCAAGAGAAAAGCAATCCATCACATACAGGGGAAGCCCAAGAAGACTATGTGTGGATTTCTCAGCAGAAACCATGGAGGTGACAAGGCAGTGGTATGATATATTCAAGATTCTAATAGAGAAAAAAATGCCAACAAAGAACACTATACCCAGCAAAATTTTCCTTCAAAAATGAGGGGGAGATTAAAATATTTTCATTCACACAATCACTGAGAGAATTTGTGACTAACAGACTGGCTCTGCAAGAAATACTAAAGGGAACACTACGGGGATATAGAAAAAGACAGGAGAGAGAGGCCTGGAGAAGATGACGAAATGAAGTCTTTCAGTAAAGGTAAAAAGAGAAAAAAAATTAGATATGACATATAAAATCCAAAAGACAAAATGGTAGAAGAAAGTACTCCCTTTATAGTAATAACATTAAATATCAATGGATTAAACTCCCCAAACAAAAGACATGGACTGGCAGAATGGATTAAAAAAGAAGACCCATCTATGTGCTGTCAACAGGAGACTCATTTTAGGCCCAAGGACAAAAACAGTTGAAAATGAAAGATTGGGAAAAGATATTTCATACAAACAACAATCAGAAAAGAGTGGGAGTAACTATGCTAATATCAGACAAATTAGACTTCAAATGTAAAACAATTAAAAGAGACAAAGAAGGATATTATGTATTAATAAAAAGAACAATTAAACAAGAAGACATAACAAGCATAAATATTTATGCACCAAGTCAGAGTGCTCCAAAATACATTAGGCAAACACTGACAACACTGAAGAGAGAAATGCACAACCCTACCATAATAATTGGAGACTTCAATTTCCTGTTTTTACAATTAAATGATGATGTTGTGAGCCACTGGTTGTACATCATGTAGGGGCTATATGTTTATGAAGATTTAAAAAAAAAAAGATGAAATAGAGGCCAATAAAGTGCTGACAAGATGGTGGCAGCTGGGGCTGTCACTGCAGCACCCAAAGTGCCAGCTTCTGCCCTATACACTACATAAGCGGAGCTCTTTATCCTCCACTTACCTTCCTGATTTCTTTAACAGCTGCTATGTATGGCAATGTTGACCTTCAGAACTGCTGAACTCCTACACTGAGCCTTGGTGACACACAGGAACATTTTACTGGATAAATCAAATGACTAGTCTTCAAGCTGATCTTCAGAGAGCAACCATGCTCACCAGTACTTGATTCTGAAGCTTGAAAGGACTGCTATAATCCAGAATTCATGTCTGCAATTTGAAAAAAAATTAAAGTCTTTGGTGGAATGAAGAAAATATGACAGCTCTTGTCCAGTGGTTTCAAGAATGATTATAAAAAAGCAACATTTACTTTGAAGCATAAAATTGATGAGCAAATGTTCCCTTGTCGATTCATTAAAATAGTTCCACTCTTGTCCTGGAGACCTAGCTTTAATATTAGTATCTGGTATGTTGAGCTGAGTGGCACTGATGATCCTGATGTAGTACAACCCGGTTTCAACTGGTATAGTAAGTACTGTGAACAGGAAGTCATTCTTCTTTGCTTAAAACACTTCTGACAACACAACTAAACAGAGGCTTTTGAATCACTGCAAAAGAAAACCAAGATTGCCCTGGACCATTCCATGTTAACAGATCTTCATGACAAACTGGTATTGAAGGGTGATTTTGATGCTTGTGAAGAATTGATTGAAAAAGCTGTAAATGATGGCTTATTCAATCAGTATATTAATCAACAGGAATATAAGCCACGATAGAGACAAATCATTCCCAAAGGCACCAAAGGTGATGGAGAAGATAACTGACCAGAAATGAGAGGGGGCCATCAGATGGTTATAGATACTCAAACAGAGACTGTTTATTTGTTTGGTGGCTGGGATGGAACACAAGAGATCTTACTGACTTTTGGGCGTAGAGTGTGAAGGAGAACCAATGGACTTGTATCTCTAGAAACACTGAGAAAAAGAATAGTCCTAGTGCCAGAACATGTCATAAAATGTGCAATGACATTCAACAAAGGCAGATCTACACTTTGGGGCATTATTTGGATTCCTCTGTGAGGAACAGCAAATCTCTAAAAAGTGACTTCTATCGTTATGACATTGACACAAACACATGGATGTCACTAAGTGAGGATACGTTTGCTGATGGAGGACTGAAATTGGTGTTTGATCAGCAGATGTATATGGACCCAGAAAAACACATGATCTACACCTTTGGTGGTAGAATTTTGACATGTAATGGAAGCGTAGATGAAAGCAGAGCCAGTGAACTACCATCCACTGGGTTGTTTGCTTTCAACTGTTAGTGTCAAACCTGGAAACTTCTTCAAGAAGGCTGTTGTAAGACTGGGGCTGAGGACATCCAGTCTCAGATAGGACACTGCATGCTATTCCATTAAAAAATTCATTGTTTGTATGTCTCTGGTGGCCAATGATCGAAGACCTATTTGAATGATTTCTTCAGTTATGATGTGGAATCTGATCATGTAGACATAAAATTGGATGGTTCCAATGACTGGATTCCCACAGAGAATGGGATCAAGAACTGAATGAAATATATGTTTTATCTGGACTCAGCAAAGATAAGGAAAAGAGGGAAGGCAATGTCAGAAATTCATTCTGGATTTATGACATTGTGAGGAATAGTTGGTCTTGTGTCTACAAGAGTGATCAGGCTGCAAAAGACAATCCAAGTAAAAATCTCCAGCAGGAAGAACCACGTCCAAGATTTGCACATCAGCTTGTATATGATGAGTTACACAAGGTTCATTATTTATTTGGTGGGAATCTAGTAAAATCCTGCTCTTCAAAGATGAGATTAGATAACTTCTGGTCACTGAAGTTGTGTAGGCCTTCAAAAGATAACCCACTGAGGCCCTGTAAATACCTCATGAAGAGAAGGCCCAAATGGATCCCCTGAGCACTCTAAAATATTTACAAAATTATCTTTATGTAACTGTGGATCATTCAGACCCAGAAGAGACAAAAGAGTTTCAGCTCCTAGCTTCAGCTCTGTTCAAATCAGGTTCAGATTTTACAGCTCTAGGCTTTTTTGGATGTGGATCACACCTATGCTCAAAGAACTCAGCTCTTCCACACCTTAGTAATTTTTTTTTTCCTGACAGCATGACCCCTCCTAAAGGCCACTTGGTGGACCTCATCACACCACAACTGAAGAGTCACTGGATACAAAAATGGGGAACGTGAATCTGCTTTCAGTATTTTGTATTTCAACAACTGAAAATTAGGCTGCAGGGACTGAGGACTGCACCAGAGTGTTGCAAGGATCTTTACTATCAAAAGTTTTAACCTTCTTCCTTCCCATCTGACCTCAACCCCATTCTCCTCCCATTCCTAAATTAGGTTAATAAAGTGAAATTGATATACTTTCCATTAAAAAAAATGAAATAGAGAACTCTCAACAGGCCTCTAAGAAGTAGAGATTAAATCGGTAATCAAAGACCTCCCAACAAAGAATACCCCAGTTTAATATTGTTTCACTAGTGAATTCTAGCAAATATTTAAAGAATAATTAACGCAAATATTCTCAAACTCTTCCAAAATATTTAAGAAGAGGGAACACTTCTTAACTTATGAGGTCACTATTATCCTGATACTGAAGCCAGTAAAGGAAGCAAAATAAAAGAAAATTACAGACCAATGTCCCTCATGAATATAGATGCAAATTTATTCCTTTAAATATTAGACAACTGAATACAACATCATATTTGCAGGATTATAAACCTTCATCAGGTGGGCTTTATCAAAGAAATATGATTCATTCAACATACAAAAAAAAACAATGTACTAGACCACATTAATTGCACAGAGAGAAAGAACTATTCATCATCTCAATAGATGCGGAAATGGATCTGACAAAATTAACACCTCTTCATGATTAAAAAGAATCAGAAATCTAAGTAAAGAAGGAAACTTCCCCAAGTGATAAAGACCATTTATTACAAACCCACAGCTAAGTATTATATTGTGTAAGCTTAAAAGTTAAAAAAAACAACAACAAAATTATTTGCAACAGCCTCCAAATCTATGAAATATTTAAGGTTAAATTCAAAAAGTATGTTTAACAGCTTTGCATTGAAATTTACAAAACACTGAATAGAAAAATTAAAATAAGGCAAAATGAATGGAGAGAAATAGCAGGCTCAGAGACTGGAAAATTTAATATTGGTAAGGTATTGATTAATTTAAAAGCTTATTTCAGAGTCACTATAAATACAAATAAAATACCTATTCATTTTCTAGAAATTGTCCAGAAGATTCTAAAATTTATATAGAAGTGTCAAAGACTTAGACTAGGAAAAAATAATATTTAAAAGAGAGAACTAATAGGAGGAATTACACAGGCTGATAAAATTTACTTTGAAGGTGCTATATCACAAAAGTGTGGTATCATTGTAAGGACTGACATATAGATCAGTGTAACAGAACAGATAGGCCATTTAGAGACATACAGGAAAAATATGTAGTGAGTTGATGCTCAACGCTGTTGCAAGTACACTTCAAGAGGGGAGGTATAGTCTCTTCCAGTAATTATACTGGAGCAAATGGATAGTCATACAAAAAAATAAATAAAACTTGAACTTATTTCTCCACATATATCAAAATTACCTGAAATGGATCGTAAGTTAAAGGTAAAAGCTGAACTCTAAAAATAAATAAAATTAAAAAAATTAAGAAACCATAATAAAAATTGTTGGGGAACTTTGGATAGAAAAATATTTTGAAGTATCATATCAAAGCACAAACCATGAAGGAAAACATGATCAATTGCTCAAAATCCAAATATAAAACCATTGTGAAAATATAACAGAAAGCTGCTAGAAAATATTAACAATACATAGATTCGATAAAATTTGTTCCAGAAAACACATAAAGAAATGAAAGCACTCTGGCAGGAAAATGATAAAATGATAATCAACTCTCCTGCCTTCACCTTGCAGACAAAAATGTGGAAAGACACAACACACACACACACAAAATAAACAGAATCAATATACACATAACAGGGTGTTCATTATCATTTGGTATCAAGGAAATGCCAACAACAACAAAAAAATAAAAACACTACAAAATGCCAGTGCAATCTATTCACATGGCTAATTATTTTTAAAGAGTGGAAACAATATGTTTTGGAGAGAATGCAGAATAACTGCAACTCTCATACGTTGTTGTTGAGAATATAAATAAACAAAACTTTGAAATAGTGTTTGACGATTTCTTATAAACTTAACATTATTTACAAAAGGACTAAGCCATTCCATTTAATTAAGATGAGATGAGAAAACAGGTAAACTAAAGACTTAATTTCAGATATGCCCAGAATCAGATGGCAGAGGGAGATACTTCAGAGCTCAATCCCTCCAGAGAAGCTTTGAATAACCAGCAAGAACTGGCAGTTATATATTTCTAAAATACCAGAAATCAATTGCATAATTGTAGTAACAAGTGCATGCTGAATCAAGAAGCAGCCATTTAATTCCTCAGAAAGAGAAGAATAGAATTACTATTTGATCCAGCCATTCTATTTCTTATTTCAATATCCAAAAAAAAAAAAAATCCAGAGCAGACTCAAGCAGATATTTGTACCTCAATGTTCCTAGTGGTATTAATCACAATTGCCAAAAGAGAGAAGCAACCCAAGCGTCCATCAACTGGTGAATGGATAAACAAAATAGGATATTATACAGCAGGAAAAAGGAATGATTCTGGGGCTGCAAGGGTAGTTCAGTGGTTGAATTTTCACCTGCCATGCAGGAGACCTGGATTCAATTCCCGGTCCACGCACTTCTGAAACAAACAAACAAACAAGCAAAACAAACAAACAACAAACAAACAAAAATTCAACAAATGGTGCTGCAATAGCAGGAGATTCACATGGGAAAATACTGAAATATGACCCCATCATACAACGTACAAAAAAAAAAATAGGAATTGTTCTGATCCATCCTTCAACATGGACGAACCATGTATACCTCATGTTGAGTGAAATAAGCCAGGCATAAAAGAACATATATAGTGTGAGCTCACTGATAGGAAATAATTAGAATAAGCAAATTCATAGAGCTACAAACTAGGATGCAGATTACCAGAGGCCAGGATAGCAGTAGAGAATGTGAGTTAATGCTCAATTGGTATAGAATTTTTGATTGACATGATGGAAATTTTAGAAATTGATAGTGGCGATGGTAGCACAATGTTGTGATGTAATTATCCACATGTTATTTTGTTTTAATGTGCTTAAAAAGAGGAAGTTAAGCTTTATCTGTTACCAGAATGAAAATTAAAAACTAAAACATAGAACTGTACAACACAATGAACCCTAATGTAAATTGTGGGCTATATTCTTTCATCAATTGGCAACAAAGGTAATGAAACTAATGCAAAGATTTAATAATAGGTGGAGTTAAATGAGCACAATTTATTTTCTGCATGATTTTTTTCTGTAAATCTACAACTTTTCTAATATAAAAAAGTATACATAATTTTAAGAAGAAGTAAAAAGGTAACCAATTAAAATCTACAGCATCACAGTGCTCTGGCTGGCCCTCCCTTGTCCTTTACCAGCTCTGTGTGGAGTCAGCCCATGTCTCCAGTGGAGAACCCTGTTCCTGGTTCTGGAGGAAGCACAGCAGCCCTGTGCAAACACTGAGAGCATGTCATGTCTGGCTGAATCTGTCTGGCTGTGTTTTGTGGGAATCACTGTCCCAGAATTTGGCCTGCTTATAGAAGACAGCTCACCAAGCTCTCCTAAAGAATATTTTAGGAGAGCAGACAAGTTACGTTGTTTGGAGCTAGGGATTTCTGGGTATAGGACAAACAGTTCAATACCCAAGACTGTGAAGGAACTGCTTTCTAGGGAAGAAGAAACATTCGGATCCATAGAAATAGGGAAATTCCTAAGGCCACACATTCATGTCCAAGACGAGAAGCATGTGTCAAAAGGATCGGGAAACTGACGTGGAGCTATTCTTCAAAGGGGTTGTATGAATAAGCCCTAAAAGAGAACATTCACACAGGCCAATCTGCAAAGACTGGGAAAGGTATTTTCTTTCTATCTTCTTCATTTTTTTGTTTTAGCTCTTGGCATTCAAGTGAAGCTCTGTCATAACACTAGCTGGATATACGCTAAAGAAACAGATGTCTCAGTGTATAAATTCCAAATCTAATGGTCTGAAATACAAAAATGTCCAGATTTGAATGAGAGATTACAAAACATAAAAAGAAACAGGAATTAAAGGTCCAGACAAAGGAGATTAAAGTATTAGAATTCATCAATCAGGATCTGACCTTAGACATTCTAGTGAAAGACTTTTGAAAATAACCATATATAGGGCAGTGCAATGGTGCCTCAGCAGGCAGAATTCTCACCTGCCATGCTAGAAATCTGGGTTCAATTCTTGGTGCCTGCCTATGCCAATATATATATACTCAAAGAGCAAAAGGAAACACGGGCAAAGAACTAAAGGAAATCAAGTAAATAATTGGTGAACCAAAGGAGAATATTAATAGGTGGAAATTAGGAAAAGGAATCCAACATAACTGAAGATGACAGTAACAGAACTGAAAGTTTATATTTTAAAAAATTTAAAAATTATATTTTATATGTTATATGGGTTTAACAGCAGAATGGAGCTAGCAGAGTAAAGAATCAGACAACTTGAAAATAGGACAATTGCAATAGTCCAGTCTGAGTTACAGAAAAAACAAAGAATGAAAAATAAAAGTGAACAGAGTCAAGACAGTGTGTGAGACAATATCAATCATATTAATACACATATTGTAGGCATTCCAGAAGGATAAGCAAGAGAGAAAGGGACAGAGAGAATATTCAAAGAAATAATGGCAGGGACTTCCAGCAAGATGGCAGAGTAGGAGAGGGTGAGCTCTTCCTGGTTCTGTGACGTGATAAGAGATGCGATAGGAAAATGACTGAGACAGTGGTTCTAGGGCGCAAGTGATCATGGAAGTGAGTCTATGTACCACACAGGAGAAGACCCTATAGGGTGTGTGTCACTTGTTCCCCAGCCCCAGGGTTGGCAAATTTAGGCACATACCAGGTTAGGTCAGAAGTCCTAGCTGGAGTCCCATCATATTTTCACTCGATTTGGCTGGCACCTGTGTTTGGGGTCAGTGGTCTTGAGAGGTCTCAAGAGTAATTTCTTTGGGGGAGAAGAGGAAACTCCATTCTGACAAATTGCCTATAGGTCTAGCTCTCAAACAAACTCTAACTAGAATTCTATTCCCTCTTGAGATTAGGGTCTTGGTCTCATGGGGAAAGACTGGCAAACCAATCCCAAAGGGGACCTTCAAAACTAAAATAAGCAGTTACAAAATCTTAGACTAGAGAAGGAAATAAATCTGCAAAATAACATTAAGACATTTAAATGCCCCATCCACAGCATAAGATCACAAAGTACATGAAGATCCTAGCAGATATACCTCAGCCAAATGACCAGATTAAATCTCCAAGCAGACTCAGAATTTGGAACAACTAATTAAAGTTGTTCATAATGATATGAGAGATGTCAAGAAGACACTAGTGGAGCATAAAGAAGAATTTGAAAGAATAAATAGAAAAATATCAGACATCACAGAAATGGCAGCTACTGTAGGCAAAATTAAAAATATATTGAAGACTCACAATAGACTTCAAGAGACAGAAGAAAGAATAAGCAAATTAGAAGTCATGACAAATAAACTTAAATGTTCAAAAGAACAAATGGCAAGAAAGATGGAAAAAATGCAACTGGTCTCAGGGAAATTATAGACATCATGAAGCATGCAAATATAAGAATTATTGATGTCCCAGAGGGAGAAGAGAAAAATAAAGGAATAAGAAGCCTAGTTGAAGACAATGGGGGGAAATTTCCCAACACTTATAGAAGACATAAATACCCAAACCAAACAAGCACAATGAATGCCAAATAAAAATGAATCCAAGTAAGCTTACTCTAAGACATACTTATAAGTATGTTTTATCTTGTATGTCAAATCTTGAAGTGAAGCAAAACACTACGAAAGCAACAAGACAAAAGAGATTTATTACATACAAGGGAGCTATATAAACCTGATCTCAGACTACTCAAAGGGCACCATAGAGGCAAGAAGGCATTGGTATGAGATATTTAAGATTATGAACAAGAAGACTTCCAGGGAAGAATTCTTTATCCTGCCAAGTTGTCCTACAAAACTGAGAGAAAGTTTAAAATCTTCACAGATAAGCAACAGCTGCTAAAATCTGACAACAACAGACATGCCCTACAAAGAAATATTAATGGGAGCTCTGCTGACTGAAAAAAAACTAGAGAGGGAGATCTGGAGAAGGGTATTGAACTGAAGAATATTAGCAAGAATATTAAAAGGATGAAAAGTGAGAGAAGGAAAAGAATATGCAGATCTGACAAATAAAAACTACAGGCTAAGATGCCAGACTCAAGAAATGCTTTTGCAGTAGTAGTTTTGAATGTTAATGGATTAAAATCACTAACTAAAAGACAAAGATTGACAGAATGGATTAAATAAAATGATCTACCTATATTTTGCTCACAAGAGACTCATATTAGACCTAAAGATACAAACAGATTGGAAATGAAAGGATAGAAATAGATGTGCTATGCAAGCTGTAATCAAAAGAAAACACAAGTAACTGTAGTAACATTAGATAAAATAGATTTTAAATGTTATGATATTATAGTAGAAATGATTTTCACATGTTAATTGCAAAAACATTTGTATCTTTTTATTTTCCTGAACTTAAAAACTTGATAATGCTCAGTAACATAGGCTATTACTATAGCAAAACTGTTGTTGCTAATAAATTTCTACTTGATATTTTGAAAACATTCACAGTTTTGAAATCTAATCAAATGGTATTTAAGTTAGCATTTAATACTTAGAATTCGTGAAACTCTGATATCTGAATTTGTAGATTTTCCCTGTTTACCTTAATTTTAAATTGGTTTATGAACCTTACTAC
The DNA here is from genome assembly GCA_004026745.1 of Myrmecophaga tridactyla. Taxonomy (NCBI): domain Eukaryota; kingdom Metazoa; phylum Chordata; class Mammalia; order Pilosa; family Myrmecophagidae; genus Myrmecophaga; species Myrmecophaga tridactyla. The sequence continues at coordinate 17,277 of PVIY010004595.1, read as the reverse complement.
ACAAACACAGGCTTTACAACGATTATTTGGATAATTTATTTAAACATGCTTATGGGTAAACTATGATAACCATTTTTGGTGAAAAAAAAGACAGGCAATCCATTATAAAAATGGCAAAAAAAAATGGGCAAAAGTCTTAAATAGACATTTCTCCAAAGATATGCAAATGGTGAAAAAGCACACAAAAAACTCCTCAACAACATTAAAAATGCAAAACAAAACAACAATGAGATACCACTTCACACCCACTAGAGTGGCAACTATTAAAAAAATGGAAAATTAAAAGCGTTGGAAGAATGAGCAGAAACAAGAACACTCATTCACTGCTAAAAACAAAGAAATAATGGCTGAAAACTTCCCAAATTTAATTAAAAATATGAAAATACACATACAAGATGCTCAACAAACACCAAATAGGATAAAACTCAAATAGACCCACACTCTGCCATGTTATAATCAAACTGTTACCTGCCAAAGATGAAGAGTGAATTCTGAGAAAGCTATAGAAGAGAATGAATATGTCACATACAGTGTGCATAGATAACACTAAGTGCCAATTTCTCTTTGGAATCCATAGAGACATAAAGGCAGTGGACTAAAGTATTTAAAGTGTTATAAACAAACAAACAAAAAATGCCAACTTAGAATTCTGTGCTAGCAAAACCACGTTTCAAAATGAGGAAGGAATTAAGACATTCACAGATAAATAAAAGCTGAAGTTATTTATCACCAGTAGAGCAACCCTACAAAAATGATAAAAGGAATTCTGCAGGTTGAAAGAGCACTAGAGAATTGAGTAAACTACATGAAGAAATAAAGATCTCCAGTAAAGATAATGACATGGGTAAGTATAAATGCTACTACTATTTTTTATTCTTTTTTTTTTTACATTGTCAGGTACTGGGAATTGAACTCGAGTCTCTGGCATGGCAGGTGAGAACTCTGCCACTGAGCCACCGTTGCCCACCAATTTTTTATTCTTAACTCCACTTTTTACTTCCTAGAGAAGATAAGGGCAAATTAATAAGACATAATGGGACGAGCCAATGCTTTTGGACTCATAATGTATAAATATATAATTTGCATCAAAAACTACTTAAAATGGGGGTAGAAGTACATAGGACATAGTTTATTTATATTATTGATGTTGCTAATTTGGTATCAAAGTGACCAAGATTGTTATAAGATGTTCAATTTAAGGCCCATGGTGACTTCAAAGAAAGTATCAGAAACTATGAAAATGCATAAAGACAGAAAGTAGAGTATTAGTTACCAGGTGTTAGAGACAGGACAATGGGAATCAATGGCAAAATGATGTAGGGTGTATGTTTGGGGTGAAGGTAAAGTTATAGTAATGGGAGGTCGTGAGTATTAGAAGATGGCAACATTGTGAACGTGATTAATCCACTGAATGTTATACTTGGGCAAGGTTTGGATGAAAAGATTAGGTTTCTACAATTAAAATTCAAAGAAGTAAGGGAAACGGAAGAGATAATGAAATTTAAGTGCATTACATGAAACTAAATGGGATTGAAGAGTGGTGGAGAAAAAGCTCAAAAAGACATTATTGAGAATAAGAAAAAATTGGAATATGGAATGTAAGCTTTATATCAACGTTAGCTTTCTTGAATTTTATAACTGCACTTAAGGTGATTATATAAATGAATATCTTTGTTCATAGGGAATATATATGAAAGTTTTAGATGGAGCCCATAAGTGTAATATGATGTGTGAAACCTGCTCTCAAATGTTCAGAAATAGAATATAGAAAGACAAATAGGATCATATGTCAAAGTTGGCAAGATGTTCATATTGGAGAGTCTGTGTATGTGGGGTAGAATGTGTTGGGAGTGTGTTGGAGTACACTGTATGGGGTTTGTATTATTTTTGCAATTGCCCTGAGTAAGTTTGAAATTATTTCAAAATAATGCTTTTTTTTATAAATGGATAAAATACTCAATTACAAATAAGTGCTTTTAGCAATGTAGAGTAGCTTTATTTATGAACTATTTATTAACACTCCAAACTATAAATAATCCAAACGATCTTCAGCTTGTGAATGTATGTATGAATTATAGTATAGTCATACAAGGAACTTGGTATAAAAATAGAATAAACTGATACTGTGACAAACAAAAATTGAATGACTCAAAATCATTATGAATTTTAAAAGTGGCATGATGCAAAAAAAGATCAAACCATATGATTCGATTTTTGCCTGGAATAGGCAAAAATATTCTGTCGGACACAAGGCAGATCAGTGACTACCTAAGCCCAAATCTGGTAAAATCAGGTAACTGCAAAGGTACAGTGAGATGTATTTTCAAATCATGGAAATGTTTAATTTTTTAATGCTTTGGTAGTTACCGTTGTCAAAATTCACAGAAATACATGCTAAATTAGGTGCAATTTATTAAATGTAAATTATATTGCAGTATAGCTGAATTAAAATTAACCTATTTGAATCACTAAATTTTGTGTATGTATCTGAGTGTGTGTTTATGGATGCTATGTTATTGGTAAATTCTGTCCCAATCTCAAGGATTCTGTTCAAGGAGGGGTCATATATTATTCTAACTGATGTAAACGTCGTCTGTCATCTTGTTGAGCACATTTTTATAGTGATGTATTTTATTTGATTATTTAAATTGCATATATTTTCAAATATCTTAACCTATGCTAAAAAGACATACATAGTATTTGTGTGTGTGTGGACACCATAAAAACAATTAATCTATATTATATATATAATTATCACCAGAAGGTCTGAAATAGTATCTTTTCATTGCCTATTCATGTGAGGGTGTTTAAACCTTTTAACTCATTTTACCCTTCATCTATGTACAAATATTTTTCTGTTCTAAAATAGTCTGGCATTCTAGGTATAGATTACATTCATATTCCTGTTTCTTTATGAATGCTTCTATTAAGATTTTACCTTTATATTCATGTTTCTTTATAAATGTTTTCATTTAACTTTTTATATTGCAAAATTTACATAAACAATAAATACATCTTTGCCTTATTTTTGCATTCATTTCTGTAGCCAGATCTAAATTTTTGACATACAGATTGTAAATTTATTCCATGTTCATCAGTAGCACCTTTGTCTCATTTTTGAGCTATTTTTTATCTCATTTCTTAGATGTTATATCTTCATTTTGTTTTCACAAAGTGATAAATGTTCTAAGATATTGTATACTTACTATTGACTCATTCTTTCACTGCATGACATGCCTTTGGCAAAAAAAAAAAGAAAGAAAACAACAACTTCACAATCACTACAAATTTTTATGTCTTGTTTTTTTTTCAGCTAAAATATTGCCATTGAAAATAATTGAAAACTTTGTTTCAAATCAAAAATAAATGAAATATTTCATGTAAATGGAAGATTAGATATAGAATTGCAGGTACATTGCATTAACAATTAATCGATTTACGGATTTTTCCATATTTTCTCCTATTTCATTCTACCTTTCTCAGTCTTAACTTCATTCTCAAACTGGTTCCCTGTGGCGTCAAGCAGCATTTGGGGATTAAATATTTCTTTGTTAATCTACAACAAGAAAATGAGAAAATTCTTCTTTAATCGTGGACTGTAAATCTTCTTTTTGTTGTTTAAATGCACACCTTAGCATGTGCCTATTTATAACAACTGTAATTTTAGGAAAATACCACTTTGCTGTTTATTGACTTAATTACTATGTACATATTTTTAGAGTCATAATGTGGATAACCACCCAGCAGTCAGATGGAGAGAGGAGGATACTTACATATAATTAGAGTTCTCCTATGTAGAAAATCTAAATAAATACATACTGGGTAGTCTTTCTAAAGTTGTGCTGTCTTCTTGTTTTTCACATTACTCAGATTAAGAAGCCAGTTGATTGTTATATGTGTCTACTTAATATATATTCTATTTTTTCCTTGAAATATAAAATCCCTTTCCAATTTTTTTAGTAGAGAAGCTGTGGATTTACAGAGCAATCATGCATGAAATATGGATTCCCATAAACTACTCCACCACTAACACCCTGCATTGGGGTGAAACATTACTTACAATTGATGATAGCACACCTCTTTACAACTGTACTTTTTTAACAGTAGTTACTTTTGTTACAATTGTTGAACGATTATAAAAATAGCCCTATTAACTATTGTCCATTGTTTCCTTAGGTGTATTCTTCCAATATACTACCTTATTATTCATACGTTGTATTGTCATTCATTTGTTATAAATCATGAAAAAATATTCATATACTTGTACTATTAACTATACTCTGTCATCTAGAATAGGGTTCATTGTGTTATACATTCTTATGTTTTATCTTTTCATTTTTATTCTAGTAACATGTATAACCTAAAGATTCCCCTTTAACCACATGCACGTATATAATATTCTTCTTTTAATTACACTCACAAAATATGCTACATAGAAATACTGTATAAATCAAGCATCCACTCCCCATTCTCTGAACCCATCTATGACCTGGTTACCTATATTCCAGATTCTAACTCTATCAGTTTACTTATTTTAATTAGCCCATATCAATGAAATCATACAATATTTGTCCTTTTTGTGACTAGCATATTTCACGTAACATAAAATCGTCAAGTTTTATCCATGTTTTTGCATGCATCAAAACTTATTACCTTTCAAATGCTGAATAATATTCAATTGTATGTATATACCACATTATCTTTATCGATTTATTCATTGATGGATACTTGGGTTGCTTCCATTTTTTTGCAACTGTTAATAATGTGGCTATGAACATCATTGTGCAAATATTTGTTGGAGTCCCTGCTTTCAGTTCTTCTAGGTATATATATCAGGTAGTGGGATTACCAGGTCATATGGGAATTCTACACTTAGCCTCCTGAGGAACTGCTAAATTGACCTCATGGCTGTTAGAAAAAATGATGTACTTGAAAGTGAATAAACACTCACCCAATTGTGGAGGAGAAAAGAATTTATTCACGATCTTGCAAGAGCAGGCCCCCAGCTGAATACAAAATGGTGGCTGTTGCGCCAAACAATAGAATGCTAAAACTGTCACACCTGAGCCTAGTTCACAGCCCCTCCCCTGTTTCTTTGTGGATTGGATACTCCAGAGGGTACAGCCTATCTGAATTAGTCTAACTAACTCAAATGTCCTGCAGAAGGTTCCTGCTTTTGATTGCACTTAATATTTCAATGACCCTGGCCATTACTTATTTAAACTTGTTTCTACCTGTTTGGTGTCAATACTGGGCTTATGTCAGAGGTGCTCTCCTTACCTGCGTGCAAAAGCGGTTTGATTTATCCTGCAGCCGTTTCCTGCGCCATCTTGTGTGAAAGCTAAACCTCATTTTCTTAAAAATTCCTCCTCTTTCTTTTTGAACTTTTTTTAGTTTTCACATTTTAGTCTTTCTTCCAACTTGACAACAGCCTTTTCACATTCATCATCATAGGGATTTTCCTTTTTTAAGGGGGTTCTTGATGAGTCTCTGAACTAACCCTTGGCCACATGGAATAATGCAGGTATGAGTACCCCAGCCATGATGGTTAAAGAAGTTAGAATGGACTGTGCCACCCCTTTCCAACTCTTCTGCTCTTTCCTCAACTGCATCCTTGGTGTAATTCATCTGATTAATCCAATCCACATTTTTGTTGATGGTGATCCACCAGAATAAACTAATTAATTTCTAGCTTTAAACTCATGTGGGATTTCCCTTGGCACCCCTTTACTGTCTAAATCAGTCCGCGTTTTCAAATGCCAGTGTGAATGGGATGCCCAATTGGACCAGAGCACAGGTTCCTTTCCACTTCTTGGGTAAAACTGGTCAGAGGATGCCCTTTCCACAATACTGCCAAAGGCCTGCTTGTGGTGTGATTAAACTGGAGAAATTACCAGGACTATTCTCAGTCACATCCCATGCGTGGGTATGTGAGACCATGGCCTCAAGGTCCTGGAGCCCTTCTTCCCATCTAGAGAGACAGGCAAAGTGGTTTACTGAACTGAGCTGAGAAGCTGGTATGGCCTTGACTTTTCCACCCTGACTGGAGGGAAAAGAGAGGACATCATACTACAATTTTCACTAGGAATATTCTGAAAAAAAGACTACTATGCACCTGATCTCCTTTTTGTGTTCCTCCATACCCATCAGAAATGGCACAATAAGAACAGTGGGTCAGTCTGTTGTGAAGCATAACAGCTGCTTTTGTTCAGACTCTGGATGGTATATATGGTCCATTCTACCCAGGCATTTGTATCTCTACACCCTGTCCCTACCATTAGGGTTTGTGCCAAATTTTCTGTTCTGTCCACCCTGGCAATTTTGGGATTATTCTGTATTGGGGAACTAACCTTTAGCTGAGTGTCCTTAGGCACTATAGAAGAGTTAACTGGAGAGGGTGTTATTGGTGTTAGGGACAGGACTTGTATCCTTAACTTTCCTAGCGGGTCTTTTCTAGTGAGGTCTGCCCCATCCCATATAGTCTATCAACTATTACTGCATTTCTGCTGCTACCCCCTGCTGGATTTTTGTCTGCTTTCTTGATGTTTATCACCACCAGGTTACACTACCTTCAGATCTGTGAAATCAATTCCATGTCCACGGTTCATCCTTGAAATTAAGTAGTCATCATACATCATCCCAGGAGGGGCAAGGAGACATTCAAGTGTAACACCCTCCTACTCAATGTTCTGAGTATTTGTTTTTCCCACTCAATTGCCATTGATTTGTTAAGTCTCTACAGTCTATTATTTGCCAAGTATCAAATGTTGTCCTGGGGGATAAGACTCTTTCCCCCCAGGATGTAACCTACCCCTGGTAAATATTTCAGAAAACTTCTCTTACCCCAAACTGCTTCAGCTCACCCCCCATCAGCTGCCTTCTTGGAGCAACCTCCTATTACTCAGCCTCCACTCTCTGGCAAATATGTGTAAACTCCCCATATTTATTATTTGCCTTCCAGCATTCATAACCCTGCATGCCTAAGAAGACACTGAAATTTTACACTTTGCCAATGGAAAGCTGCCAACTCCAAACTTATCCCCCATCTCTGAAAACTAGACAATAGGGACTTGCCTAACTCTTGAACCCCAACTTTTTAATCCTAAGCCTTAAAAACCCTATCCCCACCCCTTGCCACCTCAGGGCAGCCATTTTTCTTTTTCTCTTGAAATGCTGCCTGGATGGCTCTGTTCTTCCCTGAAATAAAGCCTTTGCCTAAACTGTTGTTCTACTTCCTTCCTGGTGAGTTTGCCTAGTTTGCCTTTCATCAAACTGTACAATTTGGGGCTTTAAACCTTTAGTTATATTCATTACCAATTTGACAGGACTTGTTGCATCCCCAATTTGGAACATTATGATTAGTATAATTATTATCATTTTTTAATTGGCCCTTAGATCCCTCATCTGTCTTCCATGGGTAAGACTTTTCTTTGGACAGGGTCACTATTAACTATGTTAGATTAAAGTACAGAATACAAACTCCAAATCGAAAAAAAAACCTTTTACCCTCCCAACTACTGTCTCATTAATGTGACTTTAAAGGGTCTGAAGTTGTAGTTCTTTCCCAGGGATTGGATTGTGTTGTTGGGTACTTATCATCCAGCTTAGGTATTGGTCCTTTCACTTGGGTGTAGTGAGTCCAGCTTTTCTCTGCCATCCAGATGGCTGTCTCAGTTGTCAACAGAACTTGATATGGTCCTTCCAAGGATGGTTGGAGTTTGGATTCTTTCCATGATTTGATGAAGACCCAACTGCAGGGCTGGTGTTGATGAACAGAAAATTCAAGAGGTGGGGTCTGGGCCAGCAAGCCAAGGTACCTGAGGGATGACAGAGCAGAGGACAAAGTCAGTATATAATTCTTAAGGAAGAGGTCCTTTGAAAAGTCAAATATTGGCATGGTCTGTCCTAAGGCAAAATTCTCCTCTGCCTCTGGACCTGTAAACTCAGAGTAAGTTATTTGCTGCTAATATACAAAGGAGGGATAGTCATAGGATATATATTCCCATTTACATAAGGAGAAATTGGAAGGAACACAGGGGTCACCAGACCTAAGCAGTTTAAAAAACCTGCAGGGCAAACTCCATTAGATTTCAAAATCTGAGTCATTTATCTTCAGGGCTTTAGAAAGTGGCAGTCCCACAATTTCCAAGGACCTATACAGCGGCCTGTCTCTCTCTGAATGCAACCCTGGGGAACACTGGGGAGACCATACCCCAGTCGGCTCCACCCTCTCCAAGCATCAGGGCCACACCTGGGCTCTCTGTCATTACTCGGAACATGCTCAACCCCTCCATGTGTTGGCAACCAGGCTCTCCCCAGTCCCCAAGGAATGTGCTTGCCCTCTCTCCAAGGCTGGGGTGCCACCATTCCTCCACTACAAGGTGGAAAGCCCATTCTCTGCTTTGGGGGCAAACTCACCCTCTCCAAGTGCTTGGTTGGGTCCACTCTCCGGGCCCAAGGTCTTTCCCACTTCAGACCTCAGCCTCCATAGTTCTGCCTCTGAAGCAATTTTTCTCCAATGTACCCCTTCCCTGCCCCTCTCAGTCCTGACTGGCAGTGACTTTTTTTTATACAGATGCTGCAACACCCTCACTGGCTTTCTATGTAGTAGTTTGAGGTTGTGCCCATTAGCCAGTCCCATGGGTATTATTAGGTCCCTTTCCAACAAGCTACTCCCAGCTTCTGGAATGTATAGCAGAAGGCTTATAATTTAGTTACCTTCTCAATGGATATCAGTAGGTTTGAAAATGTGGGCTTTAAATCTTTCCCCTTTTACCCCTGAAACTGTGAGGGAGCTATGGAGAATTTGATCCCCTTTATGACATGGGTTGCAGAAGATTGAGCTGCCTCACTGTCCACCAAAAATATAATTTCCCCCTGATATGGGCCCACCTTTAGATTTACCAAAGTCTCCCGGTGAGCTCTTGAAACAAGGAGACTTTGACCTCCCTAATTTTCAAAATTCATCAGGGGCATCGCCCAACCTTCTTTCTTTTAAATTCAGGCATTCTCTTTTGAACTGAACAGGTTTCCCACAGTGAAAACACCCTGCTGAGTCTTGTGCCCTCTTTGTTCCTTTATCCAATTTGGCCCAGACTTTTCTCTGTTTCACCTTTGCCTGGCTCCTCCCTTTATCTCTAATCCCTTCTATCTCTTCTTGACAATGTGGCAACCATGCTCAACATAATTTTAAGTTGTTGTTTCTACTTTCCTCTTCCCTTCTCACAACCCACCGTCACCAGTGGCATGGCAGGGGAAGGTGTTCAGCCAAGTGACTTAGTTTCTGCACTTGGCAGGCAGCCTGGGGGACACCCAGCCAGTGTTTGAACTGGTCCCTCAGCCAAGTTCATCCCTGACCCATCCCTGCTGGCCCATCCCTGGCACTTGTCCCCACCCCCAGAGGGGCCATCAGCTATGCAGTCCTGGGAGCTTGGGGATGGGTCACTATTTGATAAATAGTGGTTATTAAAATGAAAAACAATGTGCAGGCTGTAAAGAAGGCAAAGGAATATGTTAAATTATGCTATAGAGATGAAATCAGCCATACCCAGATACTGATAAACTCTCAGAACAGGTAACTGGAATTCTTTATCAAAACAATTAAAAAGGAACAGAAAAAAAAACAGACATAATAATAGGTGAGAACTTTCCAAAATTAATGACAGACACGAAATCAGAGATCCAGCAAACTCAGATAACACAAAACAGGATAAATAACAAAATATATACACCTAGACATAGCATATTCATTCTGGAGATAACCAAAAAACAAGAGTAATTCTTCAAAGATGCCACAGGGGAGATAAAAAAGCAAAATAGCTTTCATACAAAAAAAAAAAAAGAATAATAATTTCCTCTGTCATCTCTTCCAAAACAAAGCCAGCAAGAAGAAAGTGGAGTGAAACTTTTAATGTTTTGGGAAAAACAAATTAAAAAAATAAACAAACAGGAAAACAAACACCAACCAGCAAAATTATGCTGTGAAGGAGTAATAAAGACTTTTTAAGATTAAAAAAATGAAGAAATTTGTCACCAGTAAACTTACCTTGCAAGAACTGTTAAAAAAAACTTCTTCAGAGACAAAGAAAATGATATTGGTCAGAAACTAGTAAGGATACTGAATGATATCTCTCATGAACATGGAGGTTAAATACTCAGCAAAAATATTGGGAAATCAAATCTAACAATGATAAAAAAGACATATATGCTGTGACCAAGTAGGACTGATTTCATGTATTCAAGACTTGTTCATCTTCTTAAAATAAATTCATATAATTCATTACATTGACAGGTTAAAAGTCATATGATCACATCAATAGATGCAAGAAAATTTTTTGAGAAAATATGTCACCCGTTCATGATAAAACTCTCAGCAAACTAGAAATAGGAGACACTTCCCTCAACTTAATAGAGAAATCTAAAAAAACCCTACATCTAACATCTTACTTAATGGTGAAAACTAGATTCTTTACCTTAAGTTTAGAAGAAACCAAGGTGCCCTCACTCACCATTTTTCTTGATTATGATACTGAAAGTCTTAACTAATGCAATAGTATAAGAAAATGAAATAAAAGGTGTACAAATTAGTGAGGAAGTAAAAAAATTGCCTTTGTTTGCAGATGCCATGATTGTCTATGTAGGAAATCTGAATCTACAGAAGATTCATGGAACTAATAAGCAATTATTGCAAGATTGCAGGGTACAAGGTTAATATACAATTTCAAGTGCTTTTTTACATAGTAACAATGATCAAATGGAATTTAAAATAAAAAAAAACAATGCCATTTAGATTATAAAGACTAAGATGTTAGGTATCCCCATTTTGACTTGTATATTCAAAGAAATTCAAAATTAAATTAGAGCAAATTATTTTATGGCTACCAATTGTATTACTTTGCTAAAGCAGCTGGGTTGCAATATAACAGAAATGGAATGGCTTTTAAAAAGCAATTTATTACATTAAAAGTTAACAGTTTTAAGGCCAGAAAAATGTCCAAACTAAGACCTCTGGAGAAAGATACCTTGACTCAAGAAAGGCTGATGGGTCCAGAACTCCTCTGTCAACCTCTTCTGGTTTCTCATTTCAAAGGACTTCCCCAGGGGTATTTTCTTTCTGCATCTCCAAAGGTCCCTGGTTGTGTGGGCTCTGAAGCTTTTTCCAAAATGGTTCCCTCTTAAAAGACTCCAGTAAGCAATCCCACCTTGAATAGGTTGAGAGACTTCTCCATGGAAAAAACTTAATAAAAAAGATCCCACCCAGCAATATTGAATGAGGATTAAACAACATGGCTTTTTTGAGGTAAACAAATTTCAAACTGTCACACCAACAAACTGAATATATATAGAAAGTCAAAAACCTCTGAGTAGCCAACCAAGTCAGAGGACAGACACTACCCAATTTCAACATTTACTTTAAATTTACTGCAATCAAGACAATATTTTGGCAAAAGAATAAAAAGAACAATGGAACAAATGCAGAGCTCACAAAATGATCAATACTGACCTAATCAACTGATTTTTTTAAAATAAAGAACAAAGGTAATCCAATGGAAAAAGGTAATAGACTTTCCAACAAATGATGCTAAAGCTAGTGGACATCCAGATGCAAAATATTGGATTTATACACAGTGTTTAAGTTTCTCACAAAATTAACTCAAAATGGATCATAGAACTACATATAAAAAGAAAAATTACAAAACATCTAGAAAAGAGCATGGGAGAAAATCTAAGTGATATTGGGTTTGGTGATGAGCTTCTAACACCAATGCATGATACTTGAAAGAAAGCTTGATGAATTGACCTTCACTATGATGGAAAAATATATGTCTACATATAGAGACATAAGTATATATATTCATAAAGATATTCATATAACATAAATATTTTGGATAAAATTAGATAAATAAAATTTGTAAAGTAAAAATCACTAAATGTAATAATTTACACTATATTTTATGTGATAATAGCCATTTTGGGTAGGGTTTAAAAAAATCTTCTGCTTTATATTTTTATTTTTTCTCAAAAATCTGTATTTTATAATAAAACAATTGAACAATTGCAGAAAGCCCAGATAATCAAAAATTCTAAATGATCATAATGCAGTATTTATTGTAATATGAATCTATGGAATGTAGACCAGAATAATGCATTTTTTGCAACTATTCTTGTAGTAAAGGAATGTCTTTGAATTTTTCAAGAATTATTTTATTAATAATTCTAAAACTGATGGTTCACTAACTGTATTAGTTAGGGTTCTTGAGAAAAACAGTATCAACAGGAAACACTTGCAAATGTAAAATTTATAAAAGTGTCTCACATGACCTTGGGAATGAAGAGTCCAAAATCCACAGGGCAGGCGGTGAAGCTGACAATTCCAATGGAAGGTGTGGACGAACTCCACAAGAGAGACTCACCAGCTGAAGCAGGAAGAGAGCCTGTCTCTTCTGAATTCTCCTTAAAAGGCTTCCAGTGATTAGATTGAGCATCACTCATTGCAGAAGACACTCCCCTTGGCTGATTACAAATGGAATCAGCTGTGAATGCAGCTGATGTGATCATGATTTAATTCTATGAAATGTTCTCATCACAAGAGACAGGCCAGCACTTGCCCAACCAGACAAACAGGTAAAACCACTTGGCCATGTTGACACATGAACTTGACCATAACAGTCCATCCCTTGTCAACTTGGCAGCTATACATATCACCTTAAGCCATACCTAATTTCTAAATAAAAAACATTAAAATACACATTTTTTTCTTTCACCTAACAATACTCAACTGTCCTGCATATAACTGGAAACACATTAACTCTCTCCAGAACAGGGTGCAAGTCCTTGGGTAATATTCATTCTTAAACTTGATATCTTACAATTTAAATAGTATAACAGGAGCAAAACAGCATTACACTCCTTGTTTCTGTAATTGATCATGTGGTTGTAGTTCATATTTATCACTACCTTCTTCCACTACCATTGCATGTTCCCTTTACCCTCAGCAAGCACTTCAACTGGCCATGGTTTTTTGCCTAGTGGGGTGACCCAAATCTTTATTCCTGAAGTTTCAGACCTATTGGTAGTCCTGCCTGGATTGGGATGTTGCAGTTTTCCATTGATTTTAATCACATGGCATGGTAGTACTAAATGATGCCCTAGGGGATCTTCTGTATCCCAAGAAAATACTTTTTTTACCTCCATTGTGTAGTTGCAGTCCTATCTCCCCCGATAGTCAGGCTCAATCACCCCAGACAATAATGTAACCCCCTTCTTGGCTTGTTGATCTAGTGGCATAAGCAGCCCAAAGTGACCAGACGGCAGTCATAGATTCTAATTCAATGGAATTATTACTGTTTCTCCTGGTGGAAGCACTCTCCCTTTTGGAACTAAAACCTGTAGACCATCAGAGCTCAGGGTTGCAGGGACAGGAAGCAAAAATTTTCCTACTGGATCACTAGGGGTAATAGTGAGTGGTAACCTGGTCCCATGGATCCTGGCTATGGGAGAAACAGCACCATACAGCAGACACTGATTCAGAGCATATACAGCCTCCTGGAGGACATTACCCCAGCCCTTCAAGGTATTACCATCAAGTTGGCACCATAATTGAGTTTTCAAAAGGTCATTCCACCATTCTATCAATCCAGCTGCTTCTGGATAATGGGGAACATGGAAAGACCAGAGAATTCCATGAGCATATGCCCATTCCCACACTTCATTTGCAGTGAAGTGTGTTCTTTGATCAGAAGCAATGCAATGTGGATGGATACCATGATGATGGATATAGCATTCTGTAAGCCTATGGATAGTAGTTTTGGCAGAAGCATTGCATACAGCAAAAACAAACCCATATCCAGAGTATGTGTCTATTCCAGTTACAACAAACCCCTGCCCTTTCCCTGAAGGGAGTAGTCTAATGTAATCAACCTGCCACCATGTAGCTGGCTTGTCATCTTGGGGAATGGTACCATATCGGGGGCTGAGTGTGGGTCTCTGCCACTGGCAGATTGGGCACTCAGCAGTGGCTGTAGCCAGGTCAGCCTTGGTGAGTGGAAGTCCATGTTACTGAGCCCATGCATAACCTCCATCCCTACCACAATGACCACTTTGTTCATGAGCCCTTTGGGCAATGACAACAGTTGCTGGGGAAAGAGGCTGGTATCCACAGAATGGGTCATCTTATCCACTTGATTATTAAAACCTTCCTCTGCTGAAGTCATCATCTGGGGCACATTCACATGTGACGCAAACATCTTCATGTTTTTATCCCACTCAGAAAGGTCTATCCACATACTTCTTTTCCAGACCTCTTTGTCACCAATTTTCCAATTATGGTCTTTCCAAGTCCCTAAGCATACAGACAAACCATTAGCAACAGCCCATGAGTCAGTATACAAATGCACCTCTGGCCAGTTTTCCTTCCAAGCAAAATGAATACCCAGGTGCACTGCTCGAAGTTCTGCCCACTGGGAGGATTTCCCCTCACCGTTGTCCTTCAAGGACACCCCAGAAAGGGGTTGTAGTGCTGCAGCTGGTACCTGCATATCGTGCTGAACCATTTTCGGGTGGTACCTGCATATCGTGCTGAACCATCTGTAAACCAGGCCCGGGTTTTGTCTTCCTCAGTCAATTCACTGTAAGGAACTCCCCAAGAGGCCATAGCTCTGGTCCGGGAAAGAGATGGTAATGTGGCAGGAGTGGAGACCATGGGCATTTGGGCCACTTCTTCATGTAACTTACTTGTGCCTTCAGGACCTGCTCTGGCCCTATCTCGTATGTACCATTCCCATTTTACAATAGAGTGCTGCTGCACATGCCCAACTTTATGGCTTGGTGGGTCAGACAACACCCAGCTCATGATAGGTAACTCAGGTCTCATGGTAACTTGGTGGCCCATGGTTAAGCATTCATTCTCTACTAAGGCCCAGTAGCAGGCCAAAAGCTGTTTCTCAAAAGGAGAGTAGTTATCTGCAGCAGATGGTAAGGCATTGCTCCAAAATCCTAAGGGTCTGCATTGTGACTCTCCTATAGGGGCCTGCCAAAGGTTCCAGACAGCATCTCTATTTGCCACTGACTCTTCTAGCACCATTGGATCTGCTAGATCATACAGCCCACATGGCAGAGCAGCTTGTACAGCAGCCTGGACCTGTCACAGAGCCTCCTCTTGTTCAGGTCCTCATTCAAAATTAGCAGCTTTTCTGGTCACTCAATAAATGGGCTGGAGTAGCACACCCAAATGAGGAATATGTTGTCGCCAAAATCCAAAGAGACCAACGAGGCATTGTGCCTCTTTTTTGGTCATAGGAAGGGCCAGATGCAGCAACTTCTCCTTCACCTTAGAAGGGATATCTTGACATGCCCCACACCACTGGACACCTAGAAATTTCACTGAGATGGAAGGCCCCTGTATTTTTGTTGGATTTATCTCCCATCCTCTGCCATGCAAATGCCTTACCAGTAAGCCCACAGTAGTTGCTACTTCTTGCTCACTAGGTCCAATCAACATGATATCATCAATATAATGGACCAGTGTGATATCTTGTGGGATGGAGAAACTATTAAAGTCCCTGTGGATAAGATTATGACATAGGGCTGGAGAGTGAATATATCCCTGAGGTAGGACAGTGAAAGTATATTGCTGACCTTGCCAGCTGAAAGCAAACTGTTTCTGGTGGTCCTTACTAATAGCTATTGAGAAAAAAGCATCTGCCAGATCAATAGCTGGATACCAGGTGTCAGGGGATGTACTGATTTGCTCAAGCAATGATACCACATCTAGAACAGCAGTTACAATTGGAGTTACCACCTGGTTGAGTTTACTATAATCCACTGTCATCCTCCAAGACCCATCTGTTTTATGCAGAGGCCAAATAGGAGAGTTAAATGGGGATGTGGTTGGAATCACCACACCTGTATCCTTCAAGTACTTTAGAGTGGCAGTAATCTCTGCAATCCCTCCAGGAATCTGGTATTGCTTCTAATTTACTATCTTGCTAGATAGGGGCAGTTCTAGTGGCTTCCACTTGGCTCTTCCCACCATAATAACCCTCACTGCATGAGTTAGAGAGCCAATGTGGGAATTCTGCCAGTTGCTCAGTATGTCTATACCAATTATACATTCTGAAACTGGTGAAATAACTACAGAATGGGTCTGGGGCCCACTGGACCCACTGTGAGATGGACCTGAGCTAAAACTCCATTGATCACCTGGCCTGCATAAGCCCCCACTCTGACTGGTGGACCAGAGTGATGCTTTGGATTCCCTGGAATTAATGCCACTTCTGAACCAGTGTATAATAACCCCCAAAATATCTGATTATTTCCTTTTCCCCAATGCACAGTTACCCTGGTAAAAGGCCATCGGTTTCCTTGGGGAAGGCTTGGAGGAAGATTAACAGTATAAATTTGTGGCAGTGTAACAGGGTTCTCTCCCAAAGGGACCTGGCCTCCACTTCATTCAAGGGGCCCTAGGTCTGTAAACTATCTCAAGTCTGGAAATTAATTAAGGGGCCATGACTCTGTGTTTTTGTGATTGAGGTTAGACTTCTGTTTACTTGACCTAGAACTCTTTTGTTTATACAGCTCCAACAAGAATTTAATAGACTGCCCTTCTATTGTATTTCTAGGTTCCCCATGATTTACTAGCCAACACCACAAATCTCTGCGAGTCATATAATTTTGACTCCTGCTTTGAGTTTGCTATCTATTATAATAGCCACGTCTATGCTGTCTTTGGGATTAAGTGCTCCAGTTGGCTTCTGCCAATTCGGGATCTGTTCATCCCCACTGTGTTTAAGGATTCCAGTTCAGTGACAGCAGTTCCTACAATAATATCTGACCTACAGAGAAGTGCAACTGCAGAGCTCTTCAGGGATGATGGCACTAGTCTCACAAATTTATTTCTTACTGTTCTGGTAAAAGGTGCATCTTCTGGACATTCCTGGGGTGTAAGAGCAGGCTTTGCATGTTAAATTCACTCTAACATTCCTATCTCTCTAAGTCTCTGGATCCCCTTATCTACATTACACCAGGGCAGTTCTGGCATTTCAACCTCAGGTAATGTCGGCCACCTTTTGATCCATGTTTCAACCAACCATCCAAACAAACAGTTAATACCTTTTCTAATCCCTTGAGCTATAACATTGAATGCAGAATCTCTGTTTTGTAGGCCCATATCAATAAATTCAGCCTGATCCACCCTTATATTCCTTCCACCATTATCCCCCACCCTTAAAATCCATTGCCACATGTATTCCCCTGATTTCTGTCTATATAAATTGGAAA